>VXBQ01007244.1:36138-54097 GCA_013400175.1 Phainopepla nitens | reverse complement strand
TTTTTAGAACATCTGTTACCTTTTTATTTCTTTACTTCCATGTACTGACAAACTTTGTGAAGATTTATAATATGTTGAACTCTGAAGAGCAAAAAGTATCAAGTGCTTAAAAATGTCAGCTCTGGAAACTATACCTGCTGTACAAATTCTCATCATTCATATGGCTCATTATCTGCTCAAAATGTAGTCATGGTAATCAGTGGCAAATATTACCCAATCATTCTCAATGGACTTCCTGTCTGCTGAGATTCCAGATGTCCTTTGGAAATACTAGAAGACAATCACTGACAATTATCACAATCATGCCATTTTAAAATTGTATGGGTGCTCTTCATGATCTACATTTTGAGACAGGCACAAGTTGCAATGCCAGCTTTCTCAAGCTGAAGGAGTTTGTGGTCTTAATTTGTAACTCAGAGAGCTCTCAAACTTCCAGGCATGTAACATCACAAAGGCTTGGTACCAAACTTTTCCTGTCTCTGAAGGAACAGATTTAAAAGTGTAGCACTTGTTATTATATTTCTTTTATATATTAGACTCACCTTTGGTCCTTCATAACAAGTGAGGGTCATTGTGAGGAAGGAGGATGACCATCGATAGTCAATGGATTTACCAGTTGCTGTATAAACACATGCATGATCCGAAGGAATTTGTAATTGTGACTGTAGAAGATCAACAATGACAAGTCTTTAGTACAGAGATGCCTGAAAATTAATGTCAGACAAATAAGGCTTTATCTATTCAGACAGTTTAATGTTAATAAGCTTGGGTTAGAATTTACAGTCCACTAACTCCTCCATACAAAGAGCACCTTTAAGCAAGGCACTTTTAAGGTAAAACAAGTTGTCTCATGCTGTTTCCTCATAGGGAGTTAATGCAGAGTAACCAATGTACTGTAAATTTGCACCCCAGTTTACCATGGAATAACTTCCCTCAGTAGATAACTCTTAATACAACGTGTATAGGGAAATCAACAGCTAAGGCTCAGTAATTAGTATTAAAAACTATTCAGGTTCTGAAGTTTTCCATTCCTTTTTTTCCACCCATCTCTATTCACAGCTTTTTCTGAAGGATGGGTTCTGGTGCAAATTTGCCATCTGATTATTCCTCTCAAGATCTAAGTGATCACATGTAAAAAAATTGTCATCTCCAAGAAAGAAAAGAATAATGCAGCTTTCCAGTTCATTGCAGAAGCGCTTATTTTCTGTTCACAAAAAGTTTTGTCAACACCTGAAGAGGTGGAAAGCCTTTCATCCCACTTAACTGATAAAGATATTACAAACAAAAAAGATTATGAATAACCAAACACAATCAGTTTAAATTTGTAATGATCTCACAAAATGAAAAATGCTCCCACACAGTCATCATGTCCCTGCAGAAAGAAAGGAGACATTCTAAAATAATCTTATTCTTAGTATTTATAATTCATTAGTAGTCATGAAACAAGAGTAAACTTGACACCGAGAGTATCTGAAATCTGCCTATAAAAAATCATATAACAACAAATCTGTATTATTATTACTTTTTTGTTTGTTTGTTTTAATGGCCACATTTGAACAATAATTGCTCTATTTTCTACCTCTTCAGGGATACATAAGCAGACCCACCAGAAAAGAGACCATTAAAATGCAAATGAAAATTCCAATCACCTGAACACTGGCATTTTTTTTTCCTTTGCCAGGACTAGGATGTAAGGCAACCAAAGGAATATTTGAAATGCTAAATTTCAAGAGGGGAAACTGAAAAAAATAACAGGTCTGGGAAAAGAAATTACTATCGAGTTTCCAGAGTAAAAAAACCAAGTATGGCCGTGCATTCATTTCTGAAGACAGAACATTTTGGTGGAGAGAAAATATTTGTATTAAAATAAAAATTATTTAAAAAAAAACATAATGAAAACCCCCTTTAAAAATAAGTACAGAAATTCAATATCTTTCCTTATATGACACATCCATATCATGAGAAGAAAAGTGAGGACCAGGGTCAAAGAAATAAACTTGATCACACAAAGAAGTTTTTCTACATTGGCAATGATAAATAGGTTTTTAGTACTGGACAAAAAGAACCAATAGACTCAAATTTCTCACAGAAGAAAAGAGATCTCCTGTTTTCTGAGAAGATGACACAATGAAGAGGAAGACATTTAAAATTTCCATTTATGTCTCCTGTAAGTCTTTTCCACATTTCATAGGACCTGCCCACAGAAAACAAGCAGAAAGCAGCACAGCAGGAAGAATTGTGTGGAACCCAAAGAAGGGATAAAACAAAGAGCACATGTATTTCCTGGAGTCAGCGGAGTTCTCTAAACTTTTGTACAACATCATCACCATTGTGAAAATTTCAGCATGCATATTTTGCAGAGGCCTCTTGGGCCAGAAAAGGAGTGATCCTTTCCTCAAGGGAAAGATAAACTGTTTTCTCCTGCCAACTTGAGCTGTTGATCTACCTGCTCCAGGAGGACAAAGTAAATGGAGGGGTCACAGAATGTTTTCCTTGGGATTGAAAGAGTGATTTGATGCCAATGTTGAGTAGTGATCACTGTTCAGGGTGCAGGAGTAAGAGGCCACATTGTGATTTGGAGCTTCAGAGAAAAACTCCAACTCTGGGGATGACACAGTAGATGCAGCAATCCAAGCTCGCCAGGCCGCAGGCTGTAGTAGAATTCTACTCTGAATACTCAATGAAAAATTTTCACATTTGCATTTGGAAGAAACAGTGCATCAGCTCCATGGTTTTTTTTTTTTTTTTTTGTTTTTTTTTTGTTTTTTTTTGTTTGTTTGGGGTTCTAGGTTGGTTTCGTTCGTTTGTTTGGGTTTTGTTTGTTTGTTTTGGTGGGTTAGTTAGTTTGTTTGTTTTGGGGGGTTTGGATTTTGTTTGGGTTTTTTTTGTTTCTTTTGTGGTTTTTTTAATTCAGTTTGGTTTGTTTTGTATTGATGTATTTAATAAAATTTGGATACAACTGATATCCTATAGTGTTGCATTGCCTGGTTTGTAAGGGCAACATAGCAGGGAATGCTGAATAAAGATTTGTTGACAAGTAATTGTTATAAACCCTGACCAAACTGGTACATCTGGAGAGAAAGGAAAATAGAAAATAAGCAAAGGGTTACTATTAAAAAAAAAAAAAAACCAACCAAAACTATCAGCTCCGTTGCAGCAAATTTTAAAATATTTAAACTACTTTAAGTAATCATCCATATGTGTAACAAATATGGTCAGAAAATTATTCTGGTGAAATATTCAACAATCATTTATTAGCATGAGGCTCATGTAAAGAAAGAGGAAACACCTTGTTAGGACAGATGGCTATGTTTATGAGATATAGAACCATAGAATTAATAAGGCTGGAAAAGAGACATTTGAATCATCTATCAACTCAGCATTACCATTGTAACTCTGAAACCACTAAGTATTGTTCACAGAATGTTATGGTCCATAGGCTTATTTGGTCCACAGCCTTGTTTATTCCATAGCATCCAGTTCAAAATTACTTTTCAAAAAGATTCAGAATGGGTTTTCCCATCTACATCAGAGAAGAGCAGAAATGACATTTTGAAAAAGATATTTTAAGGCAGAGATAGTTTTGTGTGCCATTCTTGTACAAACACTAAAAGGTATATATTTTTAAGGGCTTGACCTGGACTAATGAAATTGAATAAATTATTATGATCATTAAAAGAGAATAAAAGTAGGTCATCAACAGAAGCAAAGCAAAAGTATTTTGTCCCAAAACACTCATGAGAAAGGGAAGAGAAAGTGGATGTGCAAAGCCAGTTGCTTGTCTCCACAGCATAATAACCTCCAGGTAAAAAAAACTAATATATAATATCAAGTGGACAACTTTTATAGTGCTCTGGATATTTTCATTTGCTGTTACCTCACTTATAACTCATTTAGCCCAAGGGACCATTAAAGTCAAAGGAATTAGCTCAGACTTGAAATCCTACATCCAGTTCCATCTCTTCTTTTTCACAGCTTATAAGAACTTGAGATGATGGAAGGCCTTCTGATGAGTAAATGCTATTGTTAACCTACTTATGGTTATTAAATGCTCTTTTCATTACTTTTGTATGGATTTAAAATCAGCCTAATAGATACACCATGTTTATTGTACCCATAGCACCAAGTGTTAAGAATTAATACAGATTTTGTGATGAATAATTATCTTGTGAGTTATCACATAAATAATAAAACAGGGACTGTAAACATCAATGCTGAAAGGAACTTCATTACCAGGGCTCTCAGAAAAACATTTTCCTGTCAACTCTAAAACAATGCCATAAAGTTTTAAACTTATTAAATATTCTCTTTGCCTTATTCTTCATCAACTCCATTAAATTAAATGCTACCTCATTTATCGGTTCTTCAGATTTTGAATCTAAGTCCCTGATACCACGCTTAAAGAGCCCACATCTGAACCTGCAATCTTGAAGTCACATTTTGTTCTTGATCTAGAGAAGATGAATATATTTACAGATATGCTTTCTTGAACCATGCCGCATGCAGGAAACTGAAATATCGTACCCCACTTTAAACACAATGCCAAGAAAATGCTACACTATATTCTAATTCCAGTAGATGAGTACAAAGTTCTTTGCAAAATAAGCTGGATACAGGAGTTCTGTTACAACCATTGTCCACTACTAAAATAATAATCAATATTAACTGTGTATTTTGAAGTTTGTGTCATCCTTTCAAATAAAATACATCAAAAAAGGAAAGGAGGTCAGAGTTGATAACTAAAAACTCCTGGCTAACATCTGATAGCTCTCGCTGACATCAATTGTAGACTGTTTAAAACCATTATCTCTTGTTTCAAGAAGAAAATTCAGGAGAAAAAAAGAACACTCTTAAAATATTGTGTCCGTGTAATTAATCTTCAGAAAATTCATAGAGATGTTGCAGCTTTAAGTGAAATAAACATTTCTGTTACATGATATTTTTGTCTTTATGTGGCTTTGATATTCTGATCCTGATATTCTATTTTGAGCCCTGTTACCGGGAAAAATAGTTTAAATTATTTTGTTGGCCTTTAAAAGACAACTTGGTATTTATTGATGCTTTTTTAAAAATATGACCTATAGGTTGAAAGGAGAAGGTATTGAAGAACTGTTTCTGTAGATGCAATGCTGCTCTCTTGTACAACATTTACATTTTTTAACTGAATACAGATCTCATTCAAGAGAAAGGCGAATTCTCAATTCAATTTTTTTTGTAATCACGAGAGTCCTGTTACACATCTGGGTATCTGAGAAAAAATAATTTCATCTTAATCCTATTGTTTGGCTGTACTTTGATGCCTAGATGATCTAGGCATCCAGAGACCCCTTTCTTTAACAAAATAAATTTAGGTTCCAACAAACATGTCTCAGAAATATACTCACCAGACTGAGAGAACAGCACATACAGAAAAACAAATGATAACGTATCAAATAACTTGTATTAACCAGCTCCAGGTGAGTTTTCCCTGTCAAAATATACTGACTACAGAAATCATACAGTTAACTCTAAGGCAATGCCATGTCCATGCATGACATGTCTGTCACTTTTTTAGAAGCCTTTGCAATTCTTTGTAAAGATAAATTTGCTGAAAATAAATATGTCATTTAACATATTTCAGTTATTTAATGAACATTTTTGCCTGTGCAGAAATTTACACGGACAATAATCTATCGATAACCATACTATTTTGGATTCTGATTTCCACAAATTCTTCTGAACAAACAACACAAAATTCATCCTACCTTCTCCACTGCAACACGGCATCAATATTTATTCCTGCAGCAGAACCGTGAAAGCTTGACCTCTCTTACACATAAAGCCTATGACACCATTTAAATCTTTAAAATCTTTAAAATATTTAAATATTCTTTCAAATCCTCCCTCAAACAAAAGTATGTTTTTTATATGCATAGGTTAAGGTGGTCAATCTCCTTCCAAATATTTTCTTGCAAAGCTGAAAATAGGGATAAAAATCTTAAATATTCTCCCTAAAGTTCTGATTATGGAAAGAATTTTAAGTTTCTTTCTCTCAATTTAGAAATTGAATTCCTTTCCTCGATGCTGGGAAGTTCAAAAGTAAAGAATAGTTCAGGGGATCATAAAATTAATGAATAAATTTCATATAGTCAGAAAGGTGTCAAATTTTACTTGCAGCCACATTGTATAACAAGTAGTTTTCCCAAATTGTGTTTCTTTCTTTTGCAATTTAAACAGTATTTAAAATGAGGTATTTTGATGAGACAACTTTGAACTTTTATTAATGTCATTAGGAGATTATGTGGAACAGATTAAGAATAACAGAAAGAAATTATACTCTGCTCAAGTATGTGATTCAACATTGCCTCCAGGAGGATTTTTAGATGTTTTTGCATGGTTGTGAAGGATACATGGCTTGCTAAAACAGGTCATTCATTGAGCCCCTACTCATCCAATCCCTCACAGCACAAAACCAAAATATGTTCTGCAAATACTTTCAATGACATCTCCGTTATTGCTATTCTCATTATAGGTCCTTAAATCCTTCATGCCATGGGTACTAAATTTTTTTTAATAAACATCTCTGGCTGCTTCTCCAAGCTCAAACCTGGGGAATATTCCTCATGGATTTTCAGGCAGAGGTGCATGAAATGCAACCACCATTTAGGCTATTTCTACAGAAACCTCCTCCTCTGAGCTGGATTTTAAATCATGGTCTAAGCTAGAAAGCACATTCATCACATGTAGGTCCTCCCTAATACACTACTTTTCTTTCTAGTTTCTCCACTAGAAGGAATAAATTCCAAAACATCTTCAAGGCACCTACTATACAGACTGACTATCTTCATGGTAGGCAATTTTGA
The DNA here is from genome assembly GCA_013400175.1 of Phainopepla nitens. NCBI lineage: Eukaryota > Metazoa > Chordata > Aves > Passeriformes > Bombycillidae > Phainopepla > Phainopepla nitens. The sequence continues at coordinate 47,255 of VXBQ01007244.1, read as the reverse complement.
TTACTCTCACTTCTTTCTTTCTTTCTTTCTTTCTTTCTTTCTTTCTTTCTTTCTTTCTTTCTTTCTTTCTTTCTTTCTTTCTTTCTCTCTTTCTCTCTTTCTCTCTTTCTTCTAATACAGACCTACAGATATTCCTATTGTCTGGCACAGTGGAGATAGCAATTTACACCTCAGTATGGGGATCTGAAATGCCGTGTTTCAAATTGACTATCACATACAGGGCAGAAATGATGATATTTCTATTTTCTTTGCTCTTAGCCTAAAAACAGTAAAACTCCTGGTGGCTCTCTTATCAGAGATGTGGACAAACTAAAGGAAAGATTAAGGTCACTCCTTGTAAAATAAAAGGTGAACATCCCTATGCTTTCTTTTAAATGCTCAGCTTCTGACTCAATACAGAATGACTCATGAGTTTCAGTAGAATATTAGATCCTTTCCTTCCCCACCTATATAATTCACATTGTATATACATTAAAACTCACTGTATATTCTATAAATCTATGTTTCATTATTCTTGGAAGGAAATCCTTCAATGAGAAGCCTAATGCAAAAGATGTAAATGTGCCTTATATTGAAAATATTTGTTGTGATGGGAGGCTATTTATTCATCAGCAAAATCAGCTTAGGTTGTGGAACTTATAGAAATTAAAGATACTATTGGAGGAAAATTTATTTACAAATATTTCATTTCACTGAAGATTTTCAACAGCATTATGCAGATCTCAAAGATAAGGTCCTTAACCTGTAGTTAGAAGGAGAAGACTGGAAATTATATTGATGATCTGGAGTTCACAGGATATACTAGGAACTAATTCAGAACTTCCAGGTCTTAAACTTATATTGTTTATGACTTGTAAGATTAGAAAAATCAATCAAAGCTCATTTATTTGAGCCATTTCACTCTTATTCACTTGTGTGGTGTTCCGTATCTCAAGAAGCCCCATCTGTCTGCATCCATAATTTGTAGATCCTACAAATACCTTGGAAATTTTTGCTTAACTGAAGGTTCTCTCTTGCATAATAGGAGAAGGTAGGGTAACTGCTGTGGTGATGTGATGCCTTTATTACTTTATCAAACAATCTTCTAGAGTTCAAGGTATGCTAAGAATGTCAGAATGAAAATGTTAGCCGATGCCTTTGAAAGCAAAGTTAGAATCAGAAAGAAATTTTATTTTCTTTATGTAGGGTAGAAATGGATCAAAATACAAGAAAACCTGACTCCTGCCTGACCTTCCTCAGAATTCCACAGCATATGCCAGTTGCAACTGTCCTGACTTGTGAAGGGCTTCATCATCTTTGCCATAAAAACCCTATCCCCATTTTTTTTGCCTGAAATGCAACAATTTTTACCAAGTACAGAAAGAAGCTTCAAGGTAGTAGATATCAATTATTTATAGACTAGATTCAGTAGGTCATTACTCATGAGAGTAATTGAACTGGCTATTGGCTTCAGTAATTACTAGTAAGGAGGTTGCAGTTTGATGCATAGTTTACCATCCACTTAACTATGAAGAAAGGGCAATCCAATAAACCTTATTCTTGTTATCTTATATTCCACACAGTAATGAACTTAGCACATATATTTGCTATAAACTTGATACTATAGTTTATTATTAGTACCAACATTTTTTTGCTGTTCTTCTCCTGACGAGTATATGTAAATCATAAATTGTGACCACAACAAAAATAGTTTTCTTCTAGATTCATTCTCAATCACAGGAAGAAAATAATAACTGTACAAATTGAAATGGTAGCATAACTTCACATGGTCTTCTACTACAGATTCCAAACTCTTCACACTTTCATCGCAACCTTATAAAAATAGAAGTTCGTTTGGAGTAATAGTGAATATATACATCTTGTGTTCTGCTTTATTATGTATGAACAGCTTAAAAGTGTAGGAAAACTACATTCAGAACGTCCAAGAGTCATATTCTTTCGCATTTTGACTTTCCACAGAAAGCAGCGAACATTTCTTTATGCCCTTGCTTCAGAAATTGCAGAGTTTCTGCAGAGTTCAAAAATTGTCTTTGGTATAAAAAAGACACAGTGAGTCTTACTCTTGACCCGAAGGGATTTTCTGTGCAGAGAAGTGAATATGTGCTGAAACAGTGTGTCAATGGCTTCAAATACTGCAGTGAGGTGTGCTATAAAATGGGAGGGGCAGAGGGAGGGAGGGGTAATTGAGAAGATCCCAGAAGGGCAAAATCCTATTCAAAAGTGGTTGAAATTCATCAGAACAAAAAAATCAAAATTGGTGTTCAGGTGACAAGAGAGACAGGAAAAAGTCACACACCAGCTCTAGGACACGAAGAGAGCAGCTTGAAAGCTCTGACTATCAGCTACCTGGAGAGTTCTTAAAGACATGTACACGTCTTGTTATCTATGGTAGAAGAGCTGGAGGAAGGAGAAAAAAGGTTCAGATTCAGGATTAAAAACTTCTCTGAAAACCTTTCCTTCCTTGACTGCTGTTGAATTGTAGAACTGGGTTTTATCAGGAAAAGCAGAAATAACTGGCCTATGTCAGTATGTATACACACAATAAATGTATGTATAAAGACAAAGGGGTATACATGAATATGCACATAAATATATGTCTATATACATGTATATAGACGTATTAATTTACAGATATAGATACACTATGCAGATGTTTTAATGTAAATGATTATTCATTTGAGGATTTATTTTCTTAAGGCATATTACTTTGCATTTCCCTTATAAGCATTAGGATGGTTTCTGTACATATTTTTGGGAGATCCCACCACTGACAAACACCTATCATTTCACTCGCTTCCTTTAAGAAGTTATTAAACTGACCAGAAAGTTCTAGGATTTATGTATAATTATGACTCTATGAAAAATTTAAACTAAAAGTTGATTGATATGTTTATATGTAGGATGGTGAGGTCTCCAACTGGCAATTTAACATGTCTTGGAGCCCAGTGTTTACTCAATCACAATAAAAAATTGAGGATATATCCCACAAAACATGCTTGAGAGGAATGGGAGGGGAAAGGATTGTCTTATTCTCTGAGTTCACACTTCTATGCCCACTATGCTCCCGAAACAGAAATACAGCAGAGAAATTGTAAAACATCTGTGATTACTGAGATTGCTATAAACTTACAGTACATGTAGTGTTCAGTCAGGCTGTCTTTTTTAGCCAGGGGTGGGGGTTTTGGCTTTTGGTTAATGATATTGTTGCAGGCAACATGGCATAAGGAGGTTAGCGAGGCAAAATTTACTCAGAGAGGAAACAGTTTCCCTCTATCAGCTGAAAAAAGAAATGCTGTGGTATGAAAAAGAGGTCCTGCACCCAAAAGCTTTTTTCTTCTCATCAGTTCCCTTAACCAGTCTAACGAAACATTTTCCTGAATGCGGCATTTTCCTGTAGTGTTAATCAAAGACAAATCTTATTTTTCTAGGTAAGTGAACTGTCCTCAGACAGGTAGGTAGTCCTGTCCACAGGAAGGCATTAAATAGTTCAGAGAATGCCTGGTGGAATGCAGGTTGAAGCACCAGATGCAGAGAACATTTTTCAGGGTCCTCTTCCAGCTCTGGTCAGTTAGCGCTTGAATTACCATTGCAGAAACATCTGCAGGAAATTATTTTCTAGTTTCACTTTGCCTATTGAGAAAAGGTGGCAAAACTCTTTTGAGAGGCCCTGCAAAGACTTTGAAGATGTTAAGACTTATATGTAATGTACTTGGTTAATCTAATTTATTGAATCCTCTGTATCAATAAGTGCCGTGGGATTAACAGACCATGAGCAGCTGTACTGACAGAGGATGTGGCGGTGTTGGTGAATGACCACACCCCAGAGAGTCAAACCTGTCCTGGGATGCATCCAGAGCAGTTTGTGCAGCAGGGCAAGGAGGGGATTTTGCCCCTCCACTTCATCTTGGTGAGACCTCACCTGGAGCACTGCATCCAGCTCTGGAGTTTTCAGCACTGGAATGGCATTGACTTGTTGGAGCATGTCTGGGGAAAGGACACAAAATACGGTCAGAGAGCTGTGCCACTTCTCTGTGAGCAAAGGTTGAAAGAGTTGGGACTCTTTCAGCCTGGAGAAGAGAAGGCTCTGATGAGATTTTATTGTCCCACTTCAATACTTAAAGGGCATGTACAAGAAAGATGAGGGTAGATTTTTAAGCAGGCCCTAAAGAAATAGGAGAAGATTTAAACTAAAAGAACATAGATTTAGACTAGACAAGAGGAATAAGCATTTTATAATACAGATCGTGAGATGTTGGACAGGTTGCCCAGAAAGGAGATGGGTGCCTCATCCTTGCAAATATTTAAGGTCACCTTGGACATGGCTCTGAGCAACTTGAGCTATTTGAAGAGGTAGAATGATGCTGATTGCAGTGTTTTGAACTGGGTGACCTTAGAGTGTCCCTCTCAAACCAAACCAATTAAGAATTCTACCTAAATTCTTTGAAGAAGGATTTTGCCAGCCAAAACAGAGCCAGACTTCTTTCTTCTGAACCAGTCTTTGTCTAGGAAAAGAATTAGTGGGTATGAAGTAGGCCATATCTGCCAGTTGACCTGATTGAAAGTAAACAGGGATCAATAGAGTCTGTCTTATTTAGCGAAGTTCTTTTGGATTGTTGAAGAAAGAAATTTGTCTCCTTTTCCTGATCCCTCTCTGATTATTGGATGATGTTTCTCACCCATATTGCTCTTCCACTTTTCAGAGGGATGAGGGAGTGTGTGTGGATGACTGCTTGGTAACTAATTCTTTGACAATATGTTTTACAGAGTGGGTTTTTGTCGTGATATTTTGTTTTCTCATCTCTTCCGGTATGTGAGCACCTTAGCTAACTCAAGAGTGAATCTTTAACAGTTATCTGTTGTTAAGTGTATGTCTCCAACTCAGAATGAGCTCCATTTCTTGCCAGTGAAACCGTTGGTGATGTGTCAGGTAACATGAACAAAATCGTACTGTACAACCCTATAGAGGGGCTGATCTGTCACATCTAAACAGGATGTGTTTAAGTGAATGAATTAATCAGGGCATTCCATTTCTATCTTGCCTGTTTTTCCTCCATAAATCATCTTCATTTATTTCATCCTTAATTGTGGAGCTATGACCTTGTGTTTTGCAACCATTTCTTTTATCTCATTATCAACGCAAAAGATTTGCACATATCATCTTTAATTGACACCTCAGTGTGACATCAGCAAATGGAGAGGAAATAGACTACTGAGAACAGCACAATGTCCTAGTCATTGCATCAATTATGTCTCACCAAACCACTAGGGACATGTGGGATTTTTTATATGTCTTTGGGTAGGGAGAATTCTAAACTGAGGTCGTGAAAAAAGCCAGACAATTTCTTAAATCAAAACTCTTGCGACTAAAATTTTCTTGTACACATTGATATGAGTCACTAGTAAGACTGCGTCGAGATGTCAAGGACATAAATTGTTTTACAGTCCCCAAGAATCTGGGGAATATTTTTATCCTTTACCTTGGATTGCCTAGTATAATGTGATATAAAATTTCATGCAGAATATTCAGTATATAAAGGATTCACAAACCACAAGCATCACAGGTTGTATTAAACTGGGGAAAAAAATATCACAAAAAAGAACTTGCAAATTTTATCCCCTGTCCTAACAGCTGTTTGTCCTTTATAGCGTAATGCACTTTAAACAAAACAAATGTAGACATAACCTTTTTCAAATGAATATTGAAATTAATATTGGGTACTATGTTGAATGTGTTCAAGTCAAAAAATAATGTTTGAAATTTTCTTGCTCATCATAATTTCTAGAATGCAAGAAAATTAGGAGGGTGGGGAAGTACTTCCGTGCTATCCTGTCATCCGACAGTACAAAAGATAAAGGAAGGGTTCTAGGTTTTTTTAAACTCAAATATTTCCAAGGAGATTTTGTATTGTTTGTTGTATTTGTCTTTGAAATGGAAATTTCAGAAACACTATATTAAAACAGTTTTAACAGACTTGACATTTCATCATTGTGCTATGTGAAATTTAACATTGCATCCTGTTCTCTATGACCATGCAGGAGTAACACCACAGTAGCTAAACCACATAGCTTAAGAACTAGATCACTGCTTTGAAAAAGGTATAAGACATGATCCTCTAACCCTCATCACTGAACTTCACAATGTAATGAGTTTGTCAAATCTTCAGCATTACTATTAAGAATAGCTTTTGTCCTTGAAAAACCATCATAAGTTTATGTGTTTATGTCATTTGTCCCCCATAACTTGGGGGACTGAGAAGAAAAAAATAAAAAAGCAGTGTTGAGCAATTTTGCTTTTAAGGTTAGGAATTAATTATGAAATTTTACCCAACTATCTTGAGAGATTATTTATTATTTAAGAAAGTTTCATTTTGTTTTTATTACTTGGGCAGGTTTTCAAGTAAAACAGGGCTATGCTTTACAGTGTATGGCTGTATATAATTTCACTACAGTGCACCATGTACTTCTTATCTGTTCCAGGCATGTCAGACCTTGTGAAATAACTCAGCATTTCAGTCAAGTTACTCTATTTCAAATATCTGAGCAGCAGCTTGCTCCAATGTAAAACATCAATGAGAGAAACAGGGAGAAGAGTCTTTCCTCCATCAGTATCCTGGCTTATAAACATTTTCAAATATGCTACGCCAGTGCTAGGTAAGATTGGTACAATGATCTTACCTAGCACATACATAGCTATGTAAGGAACATAAAAATCAGTTTAATAATTAATAATCTAAGTTACACTAATGATATTATGTTTCACATACAGGAAAGCTTTTTTTTGGCATTTATTTTCAGCTATGTATTGTTTTTACAGAACCAATTGCAATATGCAAGTGGACATGAGTTCCCTTTGCTTGAAAAAAGTAATCTTATCTCTTCAGGAGATAACGGTGATTAGCTTTTTCTCCTTCCCTTGTGTTTTATCAAACAGAATCAGATCTAATTTGTCCCTATGAAAAAAGATGTATGTTGAAAAAATTATTGAACTGGATCAAATATAGCAATGAATATGGTAATGAAACTTTCAGAACTGTCTGAACTTTCTGTGGTTTTTAAACTACCTTGTCCAAGACACATATCTCTACTACAGGAAACATCTACTGTCTACTTTCACTATCTACTTCAGTTAGCCAAATGTTTAACTGATGTTAGTTAAAGTAATAAATTGTGTCATTATAAAGTCATAAAAGCCTTTTTTTTTCTATCAGAAATACAAAAAAGGGTGTTGCTGTACCTAGAAAAGCTTAACTGACTATAAGCTGTGAGGTAGATTAGCAACTTCCTTCATGAGTCTAGCAAAAATATCCACCATTATATTAACAATTTCTAGGTACTTCCTTTTGTGCCGAGTTTCCTCACACACATAAAATAAAATAAATAAAGAAATTTCTCAAATGGAAAAAGCAGTGTGAAAACTAATGAGTGGCTGTGCATGAGCAACATCTTGCAAATAGTTATACCTTGATACATAAGACCAACTAATTCTTTCCTGATGGACCTCCCTTATCTTGCACCTTTTCTTCACTCAAATATGACAAGGTGCTTGGAAGTAGAAAATTATGCTCTCCTCACATCCAATTATATGAATCTTCATCTCTTTAGTTAGAACCAGTCCTTACTTTGCTATCTCATCTGTTTTCTTCTCAGGCCTTTTTTGGATTGTGGTTGACATCTCTAGTTTCAGTATTTTTTCTTAACATCGTATGGCTAATGGGTTCAAATATAAAATAATATCTTTTCTCCAGTGACTCTGACTGGCTGTTATAGGAGTCTTTCCTGTCTTATTTCCTGATTAATTGCTGTATTTCATCCCACCACACAAAATGTAATTTTCATTACATTAATTAATTTTAATATTAAAAATTTTCATAATCTTTAAACAGGCACAGGCTTCAAACCCATGTCATTTAGGACAATATAACAATGCAAGTGCAATTCGAAGCCAATATAACACATCTCTATCCTATAAAATTTGGGAGATGGACAGCTGGTTTTACCACATTCGGATCTTGTGATCTACACTGGCTTTGCCCTGTAATATGCCATTCACTGTCTGTGCCTCATTGAGGCCACACATCAGCCACAGTGATCTGATCTAAACTGCCCACCAGGTAGCATCTTTTATCAGTTCCTATTCCAAGGTGAAAGGCAGCTATAGTTGTTTCTAAAAATTGAAATCTCATGATTCTGCAGTTCTTCCCCATATCCCTCCCAGGCATTTATACCTATTTCTATCCTGTACCTCCAAAGCTCTAACCTTAGCTGAGAGTAGCTTGTGTTCACTGCTCAGTCCTGCTGTGCTTGCACTTTCTGTTCTAGTTTACATGTCAATTGAACCATGTAGTATTGGGTACCCAACTGACCTTATATGAAAATAACAGAACTATGTGATAGCTATGGAAAAAATGAAGTAAAAATTAATTTAGTGGTTTAGAGATGAATTTCAAATTGTGCAAGTTTTGAAAGCAAACATATTGATATCCAGAAAATATTTGGACAAGAACAAGTTTTTTTGATTCACAAAATCATAATTCAGTTAACAAAACTCCAGTACATCAAAGATAAATTAAACTGTTTACCTGGAGTGCTTTTATCTTCATCAGGAAGGTGGAAACATCAGGAGAAGAAAAGGTGGGTAAAGCAAAGTGCAGACTTAAAGCCAACAGAGTAAGGTAAAAGAGAAGCAGAAACATGGAGAAAGCAGCTATTATGACTGAACATGGAAACAAAATACAAACATAGCAATTCATCAAGTCATGCCTCCTTAATGGTAAGAATTACCAGTGACAGACATAAAACTCTCAGGAGTAGCCACAAGTTTTACCCTTGCTACTTATTGTAAAATCCTCTCAACAGCTGTCAAAGTGAGAAGAGCACTGATTAGGCTCATAAGGTCTAGGTAATATCAGTTTTAAAGTCACTAAAAGTCAATTGTTTAAGAACCCTCTTTTTAAAATACTGGATATGATGTGCAGTAAATTATTTGTTTCTGATAAGTTTTTATGCTCTTTTATTTAATCACTTTTACTGTCAGGCCATTTGAGCATCAATGAATTTCAGTGAGGCTGAATGCAGAAACATGCAAGGTTATTTCTGGCATGCAGCTGGTAGCTGGAAACTAGTGATGAGCTACAACTTCAGATAATGGTGTCTGACAAAAGCATTTATAGAGCTCTAGTTCTTTCTAAATCGTGTTGTGACAAGAGGAATTTTTACCATAATATTATAAAGGTTTATGTTTTAATCAAATCATGTCAGTACTGTCATTAATAATTACTAGCAGATCTAACTACCATTCTGCAGTTCAATATATTACTTATTTACATTAAGTGAGAAGAGTATCATTTTACTTGACAGATCAAAGTAGAACACTGTTGTGGAGATGGCAATGGGAACAACATACTTAAAATGTTGTTCCATTTGAGACTTGAGTTAATATGTCAATATCTGATTTCTTCAGAAAAGCCTATGTTTTTAATCCACACAAATAAAACCAGAGGGAAGCATCCACTGATTTAAATTAGTCAAATGCATTCGTCTAAACAGGGACCAAGTAAGGATTTCATTTTATCTTTCTGTGTGTTAGTTTAAAATGTCAGCTAATCAGAACAGACTGACTTTTCCTGCGTGCTTAAAATAGTGTTGAGCAAATGCTCTCTAGATATTTTTCAAATAAACACATTGTTACTAAATATTTTAATTATATTTACTGTTTATGCACATATTCACCATTACAGATAAACAAAAGTTTTCTGCTTTACATTCTACTGATATCTTGTTTAGTAAGATATATATATCAGTATATATAATATAGTGATACTTTGTTTAGCAAAATTTAAAAAATATGAAAAGAAAGAAAATATTAAGAAGGCATTTTGATCATCAAATAGGAATATGTTGGAATAAAAGGTGAATAAGGTGAAAAGGTGAATAAGGATGAGTTCTGTTTCAGAGCCTGAAATAGCTGGAAATATTGTCCATGATAAGAAATTTTAACTTAGCTGTCTGGAGCATATAGTGAGAATAAAGTGTTTAGTATGCTCCTATTATGTGCTACAACACCTCTGGATTTCAGGTAACAGACCTTTCAGTTGGTGCAAAGACAATGAGGAACAGAGGATGGCTAACCACAGACCTTTTGAGTGATTGCTCATTGTCCTGCTTGGCAGGTGACTACTTGGCAGAGGCAAAGTGGAATTCAGTTCTTAAGTGTATTACCATCATCATGACTACCTCACAGAGGACTTTTGATACTTGCACTGATTAGAAATTCAGCAAAAATGTATTCTATAGCATTAGCAATTTTCACAGGATTTTCAGTCTTAACATTCCTTTTGCCCAATTTTCTGAGTTTGGTATACAGATATAACACGAATACTTATTTAAACACTCTCATAAATGGTACTATTTTCTCTTTCTCTTAGAATGTGCACAATCTGTGGTTGAAAAACACATTTTATTTTGCAGTGAGTTTTTGTTCTCTAATGCAGAATAGAAAGACAGTGATCTTTGATCAGGGTACAGCAGGAATGAGAACTTGCCCACTGAACTAATTTTATTAATTCCTCACCTGAAGTAAAGAACAAACAGTTTCCTCTAGGAATCTGTACTCCAGATTGTGCTAAAAAAATATCCCTCCTCAACATTTCTGGAGCAGCTGGATGGATAGATGGACACAATTGCTTTGTAGGCATCTTCATTTGGTGATGAGTTTGCAAGCCTGCAAGCAGACAAATTTGCATGGGTTTGTTTATGTATGCACCTCCTAACTGATGCTACAAAAAAAATTAATAGGCATGGGCCTGTGGCCCATATTTATTTGATGATTGTAGGGATGGACTCAGACAGAAGGGAGTGTTTTCTGCCTCACATACATCGCTGGCAGCAACACTCAACCTCAGATAGTAATAGGTCAATTATCAAAAATCACTTGAAGGCATTTTGTGTAATCAAGAACTTCAGTATAAAACCTTTTGATTTGTTTTAAGTAAAATACATGTTTATTTCTGCTACCTGACAATAATTGGTCCTGGTAAATTTCATGATTACTCTTCAGTTTTCAGCTGCACAATACAATAGGGATTACATTTATTCCACTGCTATCCAAAAATTTGTAG
>VXBQ01007244.1:0-15380 GCA_013400175.1 Phainopepla nitens | reverse complement strand
CTAACAATTTGTTTATTAAACAAAAATTTCTGGTCTCTTTTATTTTATGTTGTAGAAGAACTTGGGTTTATTGCTAACTGACATTTTCTTACAGATACTGCCAATGAAGGTAATAAACAAAATACTTTGTTTCAAGATTTTCAAGAAGCCACAGTATCAAATGACTCTACGAAGCCATTTACTATTGAGTAATCTAATTATGTTCACTAGGCTTCATATTTCTTTCTTAGGAATCTTAGATTGGTGTTCATTAATTTTACCATAAATGTTAATTTAAAATATCCCAAACAAATAAGGGTGGAGATGAGGGGTGTTTGTGTGCTCAGGAAGCTGGGGGCTTAAACTTGGAATCATCCCCAAAAAATAGTAGGTCAACAGAAGAAATTCAGTTTAGGTATCAATGGGTTAATGCAGTCACCAACAAGGAAGTCACTAAAGCTCCATCAGATGTGCTCACAGAGATGGTAGATGTTACGTGAGGAAACTTAATGCATAGGTTGAGTCCTGCACCAAATGACCCAGAAGCTCCCTCCAACTATAAGCTCTATGAACTGTGAAAATTGTAATAAGCGGTGACACTTGTGGAATTCCTTCCTGCCATGAAGGATAAATTATTATATAAAGGCTGTCACATACAATACATCATCTACAAATTTTTTGAGTTCCTACTGCAGCTGCAATTTGGGAAAAAAGGCTCCACCAAATCAACAAAGAATGCTTCCCTTAAAATACATGAAGAAACATGGAGCTACTTGGCACTACAGAAATTCATCCTGAGGCCCTCTACAAGTACCATTGTCTTTGTCATACATGCCGTTGGTGATGTGGACCAAAACTCATGAAAGAAAAGCCATTCTACAGTTAAGTGGAAAATTAAATATTCCAGGCAAGATTTTCTTATTCTGCTTACTAAAAGGTAGTAAAAAGAGGACTGGATTAACAATAGGATTTTGGTCCATTTCTCATAACTGAAAAAAGTGAAAGAGATGGTACAATCTAGATGACCAATCCTTGAATTCGGTAATATTTTAAAAATGCCAACTCATTTAACATATATTTTCTAACAGAATCTCCAGGAATGGAACAGAATTCAGAGGCTGCATCCACTAGTTCAGCTCACTCATTCCCCATTTTCCCATCCTACCCCACCATCAACCCCATGCCATCCTCTTTTACAAGAAGACTACAACACAACAAGTATTAAATAAGTCTTTATTTTTTTCTCAGTTAAATATCATCCTAATTAAAGAAAAACCAAGGAATTGCATACTTGATACTTATGTAAGATTTCTTAGAACTTGTACTGAAATAAAAATTCCTACCTGACCTTCACACTGTTATTGCAACTCCTGGTCACATATGCTCACATCATAGTGACAGAGCATTCATTACAGTCATTCTTTCTGTAGTGTAATTTTCCAAATTCATTAAGAATATGATACTGCATAGTTGGTGTCTGACAAAAGGTCAGACTTATTATACTAGAGAGAAGTAACAAAGTTTGTGATGGTTTATCAGCATTCAATAAATCATGATTTATCTATTGCTCTACTATGATAGATTTTATCTCCCATGAAATTACATTGATAATGTAGAAAATATCCTTAAAAATATGCTTTGTCTTCACAAGCTCCTTCAGCAGGAGAAGAATTATATGACTTTCAACAATTTAATATGTTTCTACATGCACATATAGTCGACATCGTATACAATATATAATAATTGAATGTATTATATATAACATATTATATGGTATGTAATATGATATGTGTATGTAATTTTGCTAAAATAAGCAATAAAGTTTCCAATGCTTATAGGAAAGGAAGACGTTCTAAAAGTTATGGTCAGAATCATTCTAATTGCTATCCATAATTACTGTTTTTTTTGTACAGCAGGTTCTACAGATGAATGATAAAACATGAGATATAGACATATGTTTTTTAACTTTTCTGGGCAGTTGCTTTTTTATAACATTTATAATTTTCTGCAACTAAAAAAAATCATTTTGAATTGAGAAAAAAATCAGAAATTCATTCAAAAGTTAGTAGAATATTCTATTTTTAAACTGACAGGTTTAAAGCTATTTCTTTTGATCACATAGAAGCAGTGCAAGAGAGGTATATTCTGTCTTCTTCAGTTATTAATGGAAACAGCACAGCTCAACCTTTTCTGATGACTGAAACAGAAAGACTTAAGACAAAATAATGTACTCAAAGCTCGTGTTTAGCTTTAATGTTGTGCAGCCACCAGTGGGCACCATATTGTCAATGCTGTCATAAATTTAGTCTCTGACGGTCATTATTTATGCAAAAAAAAAAATGCACTGAGAACCAAATTTCAGTCTCTTTTTAATTACTCTTAACCATTTTTAATACTGTTCGGTGTAGCTGTAAGAGCTATAAAGTAAAATATGTAAGAATAATTATTTGATTTTTATTGGTAGCAGTAGTTCAAAGTAGTATCAACAGAAAATCCACAGAAGTATCAGGGTGTTTTTGTCTTTGAACGAGGACTTATAAAATGCTCCAGCAAAACAAACCAGCCAGTAAAACCACTACAATGCAAGGGTATAATCTGGAATTTCACCATTTATATCAGAAATGCAGTTGGCAAGCCATTACCAATTGTCCTTCTTTCTCTTAATTTCATTCATTCATGCTTTGTCACTCTTACTTCTCATGAATTTAATTGGGGTTTTCTCCTTTTTCTCTACTCTCTCTACTTAAACAATTTCTTTTTATCTTGCTTTCTGTATCTTTCTTCACTTCCCTGGTTCTCTCTCTTGGTATTCCTCTTGTTCCGTATCTCTGCTGTTCCACTACCCTCAAACAGTTTTCACTGCCTTGTTATGCACACACAAATACCCACACAGACATTTCAGGATTGTTGTCATAAGTTGTCAAGTTATCTTTTACTATATCCAGAGTGCAAGCACTCACGGTAAGTAATTTCAAATGGAATTTCTTCTTGGAAGAACATAATCCAATCATGCTTAAACTATAATTGTGAGCCAGTGGGCAAGAAATCTCCATTGTTTATTCTACAGTGCTATCATATGGTATATCTCTCTCCATTAACTAATGTACCTAGCAGGAAATATCAAGCCCCTTTTTTCATGTCTAATTATGTAACTCACTAATCTGTATACGAATTTGCTTTGATTTATACGAGATGCATACTTTATCCTCTGTATAATATGACCCAATCTCCCTCTCATATTTCTAGCAGCACATACAAAAAGCCTTCATGATAGTAAAATTATACCCTAGGTTTACGACTTCTATCATTTCACTTAGTAACTAGTAATGTTCCAAAAAGAGTGTTTTTCCCTATAAACCATCTTGGACTCCATGATCAAAAACACCAGCTGATTTTTTCCACTGTTCATCTGTTGGTGGTCAATACATCTGTATGGTTATTTTCGTACTGCGAGGTGGAAGACACTGTAAAAAAACAAGCATGCCAGGTGGACAATAATAGAGCAGAAAAGATGAATAAAACAACAAAAAAATTTACCAGATTAAACTACCTTTTCTAACAGTATTAAGTGATTATTGCAGTGTCAGTCATCCACAGCATTCAGTCGTCTTTCCAGGACTGCTTATCTGCAGGAAAGCAGGATTAAAGTCTTAACATGTGGTAGAATCCATACAAAATGCATTATTTATTTGAAGCAAAGTATGCCAGTATTTCACATGGTTAAATTAAAACTTGTCATTTAGAAATGAATGCAGTACTGAAGCAGAAAATTCAGCAGACAATCATGGACCAACCTTATTGCAAGATCTTGTGACATGAAAAATTTTTTCTGCAGAGCTAAAGAGTCCTCTTTTTAATGGCATAAGCACCCTTTAAATTTGTCTAAACCATACTCATGGAACTGATGTTTTAAATCATGTAAAAAAAAAAAAGGAAAATTCATTTTTTTCTTAAGTAATAATGTTCTCTGGATCTCTACCAACATCTTAAAGTATTTTTTAGGCTTCAAAGAAAGCTTGCTGTTTATTTGTTGCAAGCTATTACCTGTGAACTATGACATACAGAAGACCTGGGCAACCTGCAGTCCATTAATGCAATCCACCTTCCTCTTCCTTAAGTTTCTCACTGAGGAATAATCTTCTCTTCTGGATATTTGGTTGGCCTGAAGACCTACTATGGTTACACACAAGCTACTCTCAGTTTCATTTTTTTTTCCTTATATGCGTCAGCTTTCGTGTGAAACATTCTTTAACACAGAGGTAGAGGTTAAAAAATATTCTGTGTTGCTCACATGATTCACACATGTGGATGATATGGTCACTCCAGCCCTATCCAGTTTAGAGAAAAATTAATAGCATATCATCTACTTGAACTTCTAAATATAGCAGAAAATAACACACATACAAATAGTATTTAAAAATCCCTCAAGTTACAGGTTTTATCTTGCCATTCTAACCAGATCAGGTCCTGTTCTGTCAGCAAACATAGGAAGAGAAATGTAATAGTTTTCCTGCATCATAAATAATGATGGTTTTCCTGAATCATAAAAAATGTTCCATAAAATGCGTAAGCCAGTGTTCAATTTTATATTTTTTTATAAGAAAAAAATAAGTAATTATAGCATTGATCTGTTTCCAAATTCTCTGTAGACTGTCCTTTTTCAGACATGGTCTTTATAAAATTTTTCAAAATACAGATGTTTTCATGGGTTTTTTTGCATTTGTTTAAAGCAAAAACAAAAAACCCCACCAAAACTAAATGAAAAAACCAAACCAAAACCAAACCAACACAAAAAACCCCAACCAACCAAAACAAACCAAACAAAAAACAACAAAAAATTATATATGTCATATGTTTGTTCAGTTTTATTAGGAAAAAATAGACTTGTCACCATAAATTCATATAAGCCCATTTGAATACTGAACATTTGAAAAATCAACTTTTCATGCAAAATAGATATAATATTTTAAACTGCTGAAAGTATGAAATACATTGCTGAGTTACCATTACTACCATTATTTTAGATATACTATACTTGCAAGAACACCAGTATATTGTGTGCTAAGCTTCCATTTCCACTTCAATTAAAAATTAAAAAGAACAGCCATTCCTAACTCTGCAAATATAAACTTAAATATAAGTTTTTTAACTACAAGTTGTAGATACATCCAAATTTTGAAACTTGTACAAACAAGAATTTCTGTTTGTGAATCCACGTTATCAGTGGTTATTGGAACCTGGTTAAGAAATTCAGTTTGCACTCATGTGCTCACTGACTGCAATTCAGCTGGGTTGGATTCATTAGTCTTATAATTTAATAAGTTTTATTCCTTCTTGACTCTTATTGAAACTATAAAAAAAAACTTTTAGAGAGACATTTGAACTCTGTATACTTTTGCCCCAAAGACTTTGTGAATTTGAACCATTGCATAATTATAAATATATTTAAATAAATGTAGTTTTCTCTGACTCCATTTAATTTCCTGTCAGAACCTTGGCTGATTGTCAATTGTAGCATAAATATATAAAGTTATCTTTTTTTTCTTACTGATATTGCTAAAATATAATCAAGATAATTTTTAGTTATCTGGTAGAAGTATTTTCTCCCAGGCAGAATATTTTTTTGCAGGCTTCAGCCTCAAGCAGATTTTTCATTGCAGATTTCTCAAAACAGAAATTTCTAAGAGAACTGCTGACACAACCTTCACTCCTACATAGTAGTGTGAACTTGCCACTGTAATAATTAAGCAATTAGGCATGACAGAGACTGTGAGTTTCCTGAGATAATCACACCCCTGGGGTATTAGAAGTCATGATCCAGAGATAAGTGGTTTTAATCCCCCAAGGGTATGATTATCTTATGATAACCACACCTCCTGGAGGAGATTTATAAGTCATATAAAAATCTTCAATGTAAAGTAAAAAGTGCTGGTATTGCAAGAGTAGGGAAAAGTCTGGATTTAGAGAGTGCTATATGGCTTCCTCAAATTAAGGAAGAATTGCAATAAACCGCAATTTCATACAATTACCCATCTGTCCAATCCATTTTATTGGAGAATATATCTAAGAATTTGGGATGGGACAGCCATGAATATATGGACAGACTGAGGAATGGGAAGTTAAAAAACAGTGTTGTGTTTGTGACCTGGGCGTCCTGGCCAGTGGCAAGTTGAACATGAGCCAGCCCTGGCAGCCAGGAGGGCCAAGCCTGTCCTGGGGAGCATCAGGGACAGCATCACCAGCTGGGCAAGGGATGGGATTGTCCTGCTCTGCTCTGGGCTGGGGCAGCCTCACCTCGAGTGCTGAGGGCAGGTTTGGGTGCCACAGTGTAAGACATGGAACTATTAGAGAGTGTCCAAAGTGGATCATGAGGATGGTGAAGGGCCTTGTGGGGAAGCCATATGAAGAGGGGCTGAGGGCAATTGTTTGTTCAGTCTGGAGGAAAGAAATCTGAGGGGAGACCTCATCCCAGTCTGGAACCTCCTCTTGAGGGGAAGAGGAGGGGCAGGCACCGATCTCTTCCTGTGTGGTTACCAGTGACAGAACCCAACAGAACAGCCTGAAGCTGTGTCAGGCAAGGTTTAGGTTGGATATTAGGAAAAGATTATACTTGTGTTTGGGCACTGGAACAGGCTCCCCAGGTCCCAGGACAAAGCCTGACAGGGTCCAAAAAACATTTGGATGATGCTCTCAGGCACATGGTGTGACTCTTTGGAATGGTGCTATGCAGTGCCAGGAGTTGGACTTGATGGCCTATGTGGGTCCCTTCCAACTCAGCATATTCTGTCAGTTTTTGTAGTCTTTCTCTGACACCTAATGTAGCAAATACTGCATTGAAACTTCTGAGATCATCTCAAAACTAGAAATGTAATCTCTATTTGAAACTGCTTTACTTCCAGGTTATGACAAAAATGGCCTTCCAAAATGTTATTTGTAATTCCATCATGAAATGTGTGCACTGCTCAAGGTAGCAAATAATACATTATCTCATACTTCTGAAAGCCATACTGGATGCTCAGGAGTGATGCTGGGCTGCAAAGGGAATAAATTACTTCACATGAGGTGATTTCAAGCAAAAATTATCTACTAATTTTACTTAAAGGCAGAGCTTATGCTCATTTAGTTCTCCCATTTCTCACTGTGCATGTCACCATAGGGGTTTTCCTGTTCCCGGTGGAAATGGCATATATTTAATTAATTTTGAAGGTTTTGCTTGTGCTTTGTGCTTGTGAAGGTTTGTTTTTGGTTTACCAGGTTTTTGGTTTTTCTTAGAGGCAGTCAGCCAGACTTCACATCCCGGGTTTATCTAAATCTTTCTTACTTTCTGAACTAAAACTGTTGGTTTGTGTGCTTTCCTATCCATCCACTTAACTGTAAATTCCAAGTAGGCACCATATTTTCTATCCATTCTAATACACACATGTGTATCTTGTACTTTTCTCTTGGCAATGTAGTTGCGATCCCTACAGATTTTAATAAAATAAAGATAGGAAAATGAAGTTGTTTGTTGGGTCTTTTTGCCTTTGAATGAATTTTTTCTATTTAAACTGAAAACATGTATTTTTTTTTCCTTTGGAAATTGCAGTGGGAAACAGATTTTGGCTAAAATGTAAGAAAAATATGTGGAAGTAACATGACAAGCCATAGAGAAAACCAAATATTTTGATCAGCAGTGTATTTTATTTAACCTTTGGAAACCAAGGGTGAAGGACAAATGAAGGATAAATTTTAGAATTTTGGAGACAGATATAGTTTAGAAGAATTTTTGCTTAAACTTCAGTATAACCTGCTAGTTATCTGAAACCAGAATGAATTAACAACAAAGGAAGACGTGCCTACAAATGTTTATCATATTGAAATTTATTGAATTTAAATAGAAATAGCTCTCACCGTGCTCAAAGAAATTGAACAAATGGTTATAAATTTAGAATTTTTTCAGAATGACCACTCTGCACTTAGTGAATACAATGTTTATTTAGTTCAGAACTCTTCTCAAAGAAAATTCAGGATATGATCAAAACATAGCCTTGCTTTGAGTTCCACTTCCTTCTCCTTCCTGTTTCTGATACTGTACTGCATTGATTATTAAACAAAGTCCAGCACTACTTCATACACCTCTCAATCAAATGAAATCAAACTGTCCCAATCACGATGGTTTTTAGCATCCCTTGTGAAAGGTGGATGAAGCCTTTAAAGAAAAAGGGGTAAAGATTTTTTTTAATACATACTTCCAGTGTTTTCATTATGCAATGTATTTTATATTCACAGGAAGTCCCCCTGGAACATGAAGAAGAACTTCTTAATTGTGTGGGTGAGCATGGGCTGGAACAGATTGCCCAGAGAGGTTACAGGTTTTTTCCTCACTGGAGATATCCGAGATCTGTACAGGCACAATCCTGTGCCTTGTGCTCTGGGATGACTCTCCTTGAGCAGGGAGGTGGGACCAGATGATCCAGTGTGGTCCCTCCCAGCCTGACCCATTCTGTGATTCTGTTATGCTGTGATTATTCGTCATAATGGGTTTAATAATTTCAACAAATAGAGGTTTCTAAAGATAAAAAAAGCACTACTGAAGTGACTGAAATAATTCTTAAATCAGCAGGAAAAATATTCAGCGTTTATAGTGCCTTTTTGAAAAGGTTACCACAAACATAATTTTTTAACTGTCCATTCAATATATGCCTCTGATCTTGTACAGGCTTAGAACTGACATAGAGAACTGTCAAAATATAAATTGATCATTTTGATGGCTCTTTGCTAAAAGCAGAATCTTTCTGCAAACTAAAAATCACAAATCATCTATGAAAACTTTGACAACTTTGAAGGGTTTCTAAACTTCATACAGTGATGCCTTTAAATTTATGCCTAGAAGACTAGTAATGCTGGGGAAAAAAAAACATGCTCAAGCAAACAACAATAAAAAACACCATCAAAATCCCCAAACCAACTATAAAAATTTCTAACTTTGTATTAGATATCTTCTAGACATCTAAAGACATGATTGACGTTTTAACTTTGCACAAATTTCTGTAGTTGCTGCCAGTATTATGCTTTTCATTGCTGGCACAGCAACAAAAGTCTGATTTCATACCATATGGAGTCAGAGTAACTTTATCACAACTCCAGTGTTCCTAGGTTCTCCAGTGATTGGCAAGATTGCTGTGGTGGTTTTGGAATTGGTTTACATTCGCTAATAGAAATATTGAGACTGAGTTCAGTTTGATTTGTACAGATACTGTCTGACCTGACATGGCTAAATGGAGAGGCCAAACTTTAGGCTGACAAATCTAACCTCTAAACCTCAGCGTGATATAAGCATCTCCAGTTTGACATTGAAGGAGTTACCATGGTGCAAATGGCGGTTGGCTTTTAGGGGAATATAGCTCAGGGCTCCTGCAGCCTGTTTGCTTCCTGTACTGCATATAGGTTGTGCAAGTGCACTACACTGCAGAAACACTGCACTTTTGCTTTCCCTTCAGTGTGAAGGGATTTGTCTCCTCCAGAAAGTTTATTCTAGTGCTTATTTTCACTGTAATTAATACTTGTGAAGGTATGTCTGCAATGAAAAACTGTGACACTAGAGCCCATGCAGAATTTATAAGGAAAATATATTTGAATGGTTAATCCCTCCCAGAAGCGAAGCATCCCTCAGGTAAATGTTGGTCTGTTCTGTGGCTGTGTCTGACTAGCACTAGAAACTGATTATATGTTGCAAATCCTGACACAAATATCATGGAAATCCTGGATACCAGTTTAACCTGCCTGGTTTCCTTCACTGAGAATTGGCCCTTCCCAGAATATTCAAGAGGCTTCTACGTAAATGCACAAAATCTCTGTGTGCTGCTGATCTCTCATATATCAAAGCCAGCAAGAAAACACTGACCCAGCTGAAATCATTTAGACTTCCATAATTCTGGAAATTCATGTCATATTCGTCTGAACAAATTAAAGTATTCAATACATTGCTAGTTATTTTGAAAGCAGTGCACACAAAACCATGTTATTTTCTATAATAAAGTAATAAAAACTATGATTTAATTAATTTCATACTTCATTTTATTATTTGCAGGATATTAATAGACCTCAATTTTCCCTCTCCTCAACAATCTTTGGGTTCTTTTCTTTTTCTTATTCCCTCTTTCCCTTTAGTTATTTTTTCGTCTCTTCACATCACACTTTATCCAAAAAGTACTTTGGTTCCATCCATTCTTTTGCATTAAGTTGTGTCTTATCAAGTTATTTTATTAAATCATTTTACCATGCACAGAAAAATCTATGACTTTCCAGACCAGATTCCCACATAACCACCTCTACAGCCAAATCTGTCAAAGACCAATATTTGTTTTCAGATCTCTTTCAATGAGCTGAAATACTAGCTGAGTGTGGCATTGGGAAGAATTAAAACAACAGAGGTTTTCTATATAGTATCACAGTGTTTTAAACTCCCTTACTGGGAGACTTCCAATTTATTTCCATGAGTTTATATCAAATGGGATAATATTGGCTCTAAGACAGGGACATTGAAGTGTAAACTCAGACCAAACAGGATCAATAATGATTGGCAAAATATTCCAAGGAAAACCAAATGAAAAAAAATTTATTAGTATAATATTGATTCATTAATTTTTTAAGTCACTGCTATGGCACATGTGAGTAGTTAAGTCCAGATATAAATATGAACTATGATCAACTAAACACACTATACTTCTAGACATTAAGAATCACTTTTTGATTCAAACATTATGGAAGAAAATAGGAGAAAGAAAATAAAGAAAGAGGAAATACTTGCGGAATGAGAATAGAGCACAGGTTATATTTGCATATAGTTTTTCAAAGAAGTATTAGTGTCTCTGTTTCTTGATTCTGCTTGCATGGCTGTAGAGGTATCAGAATCCATATATATTCCTGTGATGTGAAGAAGTTCAAGTAAAATCTGAAAAACTCTTTCTAGGGGGCTTATTGCCCCATTTTTCCTGCTCAAAATTAATTAAATTACAAAATATCACCAACTTTTTTGTCGTCATTTCCTCTTGGTCTCTACTGCTTTCCTTTGGTATAAGACATAAAGTGGATGTGGGATTAGTGGTAGGAAAAAATAATTGAGATTAACCAAGATTTTCTCCGTCCCTAACAGGCTTTGCTAACGAGCTGAAGCTAAACAATAAATTGACCATAGACTCCATTTAAAATACATTCTTTACTTCTGCTTATAAACTGCTGTCCAACTTAAATTTATGCAAAGAGAGATAGCACTGAAAAAACACAGCATTTATCCCAAAGTTCAATAACAAAAGCTGGAGGAAAGATTGTCCAAGGGGAGTTATCAGGAGAACTAGGGAGATAACAACCAAGTAGAACAGGGAAGCGGTCAGGGAAGTACCATGAATAATGTTACTAGGAGAATAAAGGAGTTAAGTTATACCTGGAAATACATGGAGAGAAAAGAAAAAAGTATGGAAGGTTAGCAAAATGAGAAAACTAGAAGAAAAATAAAAGTAATGACAAAAATTAAAGAAAAGGAAAAGCAGTTTTAATAAAAATTTTAATTTTAAATGTAGTAAAAATGTCTTACACAAGATAGCTGACAC
Source organism: Phainopepla nitens (assembly GCA_013400175.1). Lineage (NCBI taxonomy): Eukaryota > Metazoa > Chordata > Aves > Passeriformes > Bombycillidae > Phainopepla > Phainopepla nitens. The sequence goes on along the minus strand of VXBQ01007244.1, from coordinate 3,813 downwards.
AGTATTTCTTCAAGGTTCAAAAAAGGGGAAACCATTGAAAAATTGAAAATATTGAGCTTCTCTCTTAGTCTGTGGAGTAATTTTTCTCTGGACTTCTCTCTGCCACAGTAAATCAGTCCTTCTCAATCTCTACCTCTTTTGCCCATCATGACACCCATTGCACCTGTATCTGTTGACTGTCTATGACAGTGGGAAAACTTCTCTGTATTTTTACACAGATATTCTCTGTATTGTGACACAGGTGAAGATAGAGAAAAGCTCCTTAATAACATCAACACCTGTAAATAAATATGTTTGGACAGAATAGAAGGGAAGGTTTCTAAAAAAGGACAGAAAGAGGTTGAGGCCTCTTAACCTGTGCACAAAAGAAAGAGCTGTGCAGGAGACTGGGCAGCTTAGGGCAAAGCTTGCTGAAAGCTGTCTTGAGTAGCCCTCTAAGGACCTACATGTAGTCTCAGTAACAGGTTGTGCCTGAATGGACTGACCTACTAAGCAAATTGAGTCATTGCCTGAATTCCCAGTCCCCAGGACAGGAGATGAGGAAAAGTTATTGGTTATATTTCGAATACACAGTTAACCTTTACTTCCTAGGGCTCTGAGGATGTTGAGTGTCATCTGAGTAGGCATCAGCATACAAGTAAAAATACTGAATCAGAATGAGAGTAATCTCTCTGTAGATATTGTGTACTAGATAAAAAAAAAGCAACCTTGTGATAGGAATGACCACACAGTATTCAAGGTCAAGCTCAACTGGAGATAGAATGCCTAAGGAAATTTTATGATTCCAACAGAAACTCTGGCACAGGGAATAGCACACAGATACCTTTCAGGACTGTGCCTAGTGTAATTGATCCAACATTAGGCAGGGGAATGAACAAATGATACCTTCATCTAGCCCTACATTTAAACCACAAACAAGAAAATGTTTATGTAGCTATGTTCCTTTCTCCTCTTAGTGCTGCTTGAGTCACAGCTCAGTACATTTACTGTAGATTTTGTTTTAACCACAGTTGAAGGCTGCCCTTATATGAGTTTCACAGAACATGTGTAGCATAATTAGACTATGGTGTCCCAGGAACATGTGAGTTTTTTTGGCTTTACAGATGGGTAGCCTTTTTAATTACTTCATTATATAACATCATGTATTTTAACAAGTTTCCTCTCAGAAGAAACTTTGAATTGTGTTAATCCGACTTCATGTGTTTTTTCCTCTTTATACATGCAGATTTTAAAATCTGCCAGATTGGGTAACAACCTCTGCCAGCAACTTTCCAATATTCTGCCACTCCCCCTTAGTTAAGAAAGATTTCAATTTTTCCTCAAATAAAAAGTTACATTCCCCTTATATTTTGACATTTTTTCTGAATGTAAATACAGTGCAGTAACAAAGCTTCTTACCATGGACTCTCAGCACTTAATTTTACCCTTCAGATTTTACAACTTCCTCACAAGGGGAAGCAGAGGTGCAGGCATTGATCTCTTCTCTATGATGACAGTGTCAGAATCTGAGGGAATGGCCTGAAGCTGCATCAGGGGAAGTTTAGGTTGGATGTTGGGAAAATATTCTTTACCCAGAGAGCAGCTGGACCCTGGAATAGACTCCCCAGGAAGGAGGTCACAGCATCAAGCCTGACAGAATTCCAGAAGCATTTGCACAACACTCTCAGGTTTGTGGTATGATTCTTGAGGCTGTCCTGTGCAGGTCCAGGAGCTGGATTTTATGATCCTTGTGGGTCATTTCCAAATCAAAATATTATGTGATTTTATGATTCTGTCATAATAAAGCCCTGATTTTTTTCTTTCAAGCTGCTCTGCATTCTTTGTCTGTGAGGGACAAAGTGGAAAGGAAATGCAGATATTCAAAATGCCAGATGATTTCTTTACTGCTCTGTAGTGTCTGATCTGCTTGGTGTCTTTAGACTCCTCTTTCATTCTCTTTCTGAGGACATATAGTGGAAGAAAAGGTGAAGGAAAATTAACTAAATATGTTCAAAAAGATAAAAGGTCCCAAAAAGATGGTATAAATTTGTAGTGCATAGGATAAGATTTCTGCCTGCCTACAAACCCCCTCTCATCATCATATTTAGAACATGCACTGAATAATGAAGGCACTCCAAAAGTACAATCTAAATAAAAACATAAAAAACCTTTCTGTCTAAATAAAATTGTTGCATAGCCAATACTGGGCAGTACAGAGATAGGCTGTATAAATATTCAAATGGTACAAAGGGCTAAGGATGAATAATCCTCCACTTGGGTTTTTGGTTTTTTTTTGTTTGTTTGATGTAACCCTGCAAAATGTGTTTTAATATAGATTTTTTAGGATAGACAAAAACATGAAACTGAAATGCACAATAAACTAAGTCACTGAGCATGTTCACTGCTGTAAGTAAAGCCAGATGCTCCGTGGTTGTGCTGTGGCTATAGAGGGAAATGGCAACACAGAAAAATCTAGCTGGGTATTTTGGATTTAGAGATGATCAAAGAGAGTTTGCAATTCCCCTGATTGAAAGGTTCTTTGAAATCAGCTAGAATTATTGGCTAGCAGAAAAAAACATAGCAAAATGCAGATCTTTTTCATGTTTATGAGGGGATATTCCTGTTTGATAAACTTAGTTGTCTTTTACAACACGGTAACTCATCCAGTTGATCAAGGGATTCCAGTTGGTGTACCATTTTTGGATTTCAGTAAAGCTTTTGATACTGCCTCTCATAGTATCCTTGTGGAGAAAAAGTCCAGCACACAACTGAATAAACACATCATGGGATGGTGAGAAACTGGTCATGAGTCAGGCACAAAGGGTTGTTGTTACTGGGGTGACATCAGGCTGGCAACCTATCACCAGTGGGATTTGCCAGGCCTCCATCTTAGGCCCTGTGCTCTTCAACATCTTCATTAACAACTTGGATGCAGAACTTGAAAGCATATGGGGTAAATTTGCTATCAATACTAAACTGGCAGACGCTCTTGGCTACCTCAAAGGCAGGGAGGCCCAGCAGAGAGACCTCAACATATTAGACAGATCTGCAACCACCAATCGTATGAAGTTCCACAAGGGAAAGTGCCAGATTCTGCACCTGGGATGGGGCAGCCCTGGGTGTATGGACAGACTGGGGAATGAGAGGCTGGAAAGCAGAGACAGAGAAAGGGACCTGGAGTCCTGGTCAATGGCAAGCTATATATGAGCCAGCAGTGCCCTGGCAACCAGGAGGGCCAAGCCTGTCCCAGGTGCATCAGCATCGCCAGCCAGGCAAGGGAGGGGATTGTCCTGCTCTGCTCTGGGCTGGGGAGGCCCCACCCTGAGAATTGTGTGCAGTTTTGGGCACCATAATATAGGAAAGATTTAACGCTATTAGACAGCTCCAAAAGGAGGACCATGAAGATGGTGGAGAGTCTGTAAAGGAAGCCATTTGAGGATCAGCTAAGGTCATTTGCTTTGTTCAGCCTTGAAAAGAGGACATTCATCACGGAATACAACTTCCTCATTAGGAAAGCATAGGGGCAGGCACTGATCTCTTCTCTCTGGTGGCCAGTGACAGGTCCCAGGGGGATGGCCTGAAGTTGTATCAGGTAATATTTAAGTTAGGTAGGCATTAAGAAAAGGTGTTTCACTCAGACAGTGGTTGGGCAGTGGAACAAGTTCCCAGGGTCACAGAACCAAGAGTTCCAGAAGCATTTGGACAATGTCCTCAGATATTTAGCAGGATTCTTGGCGTTTTCCTGTGGAAGGCTACAAATCGGACTCAATGATCCTTGCGTGTTCCTTTCAACTCAATCTTCCCTTTCCAGCTGGCAGTGTTGGCTTTGTGCAT
>VXBQ01007237.1:23358-50149 GCA_013400175.1 Phainopepla nitens | reverse complement strand
GGTGGTCCTGTGGGTGCTGTGGCATTTTGGGGTAGGCGGTCGCGGGTTGGAGCTGGCGGGACTGGAGGGCCCGCGGGGGCGCGCGGCGCGGTGCCAGCCCGTGGACATCCCGATGTGCCGGGGGATCGGCTACAACCTGACCCGCATGCCCAACCTGCTGGGACACGAGAGCCAGCGTGAGGCCGCCCTGAAGCTGCACGAGTTCGCCCCGCTGGTGGAGTACGGATGCCACGTCCACCTGCGCTTCTTCCTCTGCTCCCTCTACGCACCCATGTGCACCGATCAGGTGAGCGCCAGCATCCCTGCCTGCCGCCCCATGTGTGAGCAGGCCCGCCACAAGTGCGTCCCCATCATGGAACAGTTCAATTTCGGCTGGCCTGAGTCACTTGACTGTGGCAGATTGCCCACCAAGAATGACCCTAATGCCCTCTGCATGGAGGCCCCTGAAAATGCCTCAGCTGCTGAGCCACACAAGGGACAGGGGATGCTGCCCGTGGCCCCCCGGCCCTGGCCACCTGGCACTGCTACCGAGGGACGGGGACCCAATGGGCTGGGGGCTTGCGACAACCCTGAGAAGTTCCAGTATGTGGAGAAGAGCCTCTCGTGCGCACCCAGGTGCTCCCCCGGGGTGGATGTGTATTGGTCCCGGGAGGACAAGGACTTCGCCTTCATTTGGATGGCTGTCTGGTCCACCCTCTGCTTTGTCTCCACTGCCTTCACCGTCCTCACTTTTCTGCTCGACCCCCACCGCTTCCAGTACCCTGAGAGGCCCATCATTTTCCTCTCCATGTGCTACAACGTTTACTCTGTGGCCTTCATCATCCGCTCAGTGGCTGGGGCTGAGAACATTGCCTGCGACCGGGAGAATGGTGAGCTCTACATCATACAGGAGGGACTGGAGAGCACAGGCTGCACCATTGTCTTCCTCATCCTCTACTATTTTGGCATGGCTAGCTCTCTCTGGTGGGTTGTCCTCACCCTCACCTGGTTCCTGGCTGCTGGGAAGAAGTGGGGGCACGAGGCCATTGAGGCCCACAGCAGCTACTTCCACATGGCCGCCTGGGGCATCCCAGCCATGAAGACCATTGTCATCCTCACCATGCGGAAGGTGGCGGGGGATGAGCTCACGGGATTGTGCTATGTGGGGAGCATGGACGTCAGCGCCCTGACGGGCTTTGTCCTCATTCCCCTCTCCTGCTACCTTGTCATTGGCACCTCCTTCATCCTCACTGGCTTTGTTGCCCTCTTCCACATCCGGAAGATCATGAAGACGGGTGGCACCAACACGGAGAAGCTGGAGAAGCTGATGGTGAAGATTGGGGTCTTCTCCATCCTCTACACTGTTCCAGCCACCTGTGTCATTGTCTGCTACTTCTACGAGCGGCTGAACGTGGATTACTGGATGCTGCGGGCAGTGGAGCATGGCTGCCTGCGTCTGCCTGGCCGCCGTGCCGCCAACTGCTCCCTTGAGGCCTCAGTGCCCACTGTGGCTGTCTTCATGCTGAAGATTTTCATGTCACTGGTGGTGGGGATCACCAGCGGGGTGTGGGTGTGGAGTTCTAAAACTCTGCAGACCTGGCAGAGCCTGTGCAACAGGCGGCTGGGCATGAGGACGCGGGGCAAGCCCTGCAGCGGGGTCAGCTGTGGCAGGGGACACTGCCACTACAAGGCCCCCACAGTCATGCTGCACATGACCAAGACGGACCCGTACCTGGACAACCCGACTCACGTCTAGGCGCCGGAAGAAGTGACCTCACCGGTAAGGGGCAAGGGCAAGGGCTGTGTGGCGGCAGGAGGGACACTCCCAGGTTTAGGGGAGCGAGGCTGCAGGACCCCCAGCACTATTCACTGACAAGTAGCTACTTTTTCCTAGAGGTTGTTTTGTTGTTGCTGTTGCCAAATCCAGTGACTCTTCTAACGCTTTCTTTGGGGGATGGTGGGGATTGGGGCAGGGAGAGGAATAATCCATCCATGTTTATTTAATTCTGTAATTTATTTTAAATTTTTTTTGATCATTAGCTGAGAGGAATGGAAAAAACAATAAACCCTGGATGTGTTATTTGATCCGAGCCTGGTGCTGTTTGCAGGGATTCCAGGGGGTCAAGAGCTCCTCCATGGGACCCCACCCCAGTCTGGGGGCTTTCATGTCGGGCCAAGCCATGCCAGGCCATGCCGAGGTGCCTCTGTCTCTGGCAGGAGCGTGGTACCAGCGGGTGCCACCGTCGAGTTCCTCTCGGTGACTTCCCAGGGGCCGGTTCTGCCTCCTGGTAAGGAGGAGGAGGAAGAGGAGAGTTTTCCTGTGCTGTCACACTTACGAATCATCTTTTCCACTCCATGCTCTGAAGGCGATTTGTGTTGGTGCCATCAGCTACCGGAGCCTCGGTGCCAGGCTGAGGGGCTTTGAGGGGGCAGGTCAGGGGCCAGGGACATGAGCTAGGGGCAGAGGACCTTGGGGCAGAGAGGGCTCGGCTTTGATGTCCCCCACAGAAGCCCGAGGTGTGGGTAATGGAAACTTCTGGGCAGCTTTATTTATCCCCCGCTCTGGTTACAATCCCAGCTCGCCTTCCCCATTGTCCGGAGGGAAATTCAAGCCTCAGCTGGTGTTGGTGGAGCTGGCAGGGGGAGCCAGGGCTGGTGGGCACAGGGTGGGCAGGAGGGTGGCTCCGCAGGGGCTCGGAGCTGGGGGAACTGCCCACTCTTCCCTGAGACATCCTGAGGTGCTGGCAGGGGCCAGCTCATCTCTGCCGGGGTTTGGAGCCGGGGCTGTTTTGCCTGGCTGTCCCCAGGGATGTGCCAGGGGTTCCCAATGCTAGGGAAGAGAAGTGGGCAGGAGGCTGTGGCAGGGGCATAGGGGCACAGTGCCTGTGGCAGGCAGGACCTGTCGGGAGAATACAGCTCTAGTGAAGCTTGGACTTGTCCATCAGCTAATCAGCCAGCTTGCAGGCTGGGTAGTGCTGGACCCCAGGGAGGGTTGACCCTTGTCCAGGGAGCAACAATCCAGCAATGGACCCTCTCTCCAGCACACAACTTGGCACCCACTGCTCACCCAACAGCCCTCGGCCCCCATCTGACGAAGCTCTCAGGGTTCAGACTATTAAATTGTGGCTGGAGGACAGGGGCAAGACTGGCTCCCAAGGCTGGAGTAGGGGCAGGGGCTGGGGTCAGGGCCCGGGGTCAGGGCCCCTCACCCACCATCGAGATGTGCCAGGACTTCGTGCTGCTGGGATGCTGGGACTGATGTGGTGAAGCACCTTTAATCTGCTCCCTGCCATCCCTGGGATGCCAGCAAGGCAGGAGAAGTCGGGTCACTGAGCTGAGAAAAGCCTTTTCCTCCCCCAGGAGCTGGTGTGGTGGATGAGATGTGAAGGAGCCCCCAGTGGCCATGTGGTGTCGCTGGGAGGACAACGAGGGTCTCTCACCAGATTTGGGTGCCCCTGACTGTGCTGGTGGGCATCCAGCCCCTTCTCCAGGCTGATGGTGACGATGGTGCAAGGGCATCAGCTGGGACCCTACCTGGCCACAGGAAAATTTGTTTTGGACAGAGAAAAGGGCCGTGACCTGGGGCAGGAGAGTCAATATTGGCTGCGGCACAGGCTCCAAAGTCCAGCTGGGGAGCTGGGCATGGCTCTGGCCGGGGGCTGCCTGGGAAGGGGGCACAGGGCCACATGTTCTCCCTGTGTTCTGGCCCAGGTGCTTAAGCCCAGAGCCAGCTCAGTTCAGCTTGTGCACCAGGCACACAGCCCAGTGCTGGTGCCTGTCTGGCGGCACCCCTGGGGACAGGCTGCCCTTGAGCACCCGTGGCTTGCCAAGGAGCGGTTGCCTCCGGAGCGCTTACCCAGATAACCCGTCCCGACGGGCCCCTGCTATCGGGCCGGAGAGGGGCCACCGGCGCCCACCACTGCCCACTATCGGCCCCGGCGGCCCAGCTGGCTCCACTGGAGGCTGCCAGTCCTGAGAGCTGAGCATGGCCGGGACACACCTCCACAGGGTGTGCCCTCCTCCACCGCAGGGCAGTGCCTGGCTTGGGATGGCTGTGGAGGGTGAGCTGGGGCTGCCAGATGCGTGAGAACAGGGCCAGGGCACCCTAAGGTCCTGGTCCAGCTCAGCACGGAGAAGTGGAGTCTTGTCACTCCTGGCACTTGCGGAGCCGTGGAGTTTATCCACCCTCACATGGATGAACACTCCCTCCAGGTTTGAGTAGCAAAAGAAAAGCCTCTGTGCTCTGGGAATTTGCTAAAAACCCCATTACCCAGAATATTAATTAATGATTGAGAATTAAGCCATGAAGAACCACAAGGGGCCAAAGTTGGGTCCCATCTTCCCAAGGCCACACTGGGACTCCAGCAATCATAGGAACCCCCGGGGTTTGTTGCAGGCAGCGGGTGCAGCAGGGCTGACGATGGCGGTAGCAGGACCCCGGCTGCCCGCCAAGCCCGCACACTGCCCTGCCAGGTGTGAGGACAGCTATTTATAGCCCTGCACAGAACATTGATGCCATGGAGGGGCTTGCTATAAAAAGCAAGTCTCCAAAAAGGTCTTGGAGCAGATGCTGCTGCGAGATCTCTGCACTGAGGCCTGGAACCGTCCCAGCTGGAGTCACTCAGATTCAGCCAGGTCCTGTTGCATGGCCAAACCACCTCCTGTGGAGAGAGGATAAGGCTTCTCCAGGGAAAACAGTATCTGCCCATTGCCAAGAGCCTTCAAACCCCTCAGGATTTCCCTGCCCAGCAGTATGGGACCTGGCTGGAACACTCCCAGCTCAGGTGCCGAGTGAGTAGCAGGATGAAGACACCCAGGAACCCTCGTCCTCCCAGCAGAAACAAGCAAAGCCTTGCCCAAATGCTTTGAGTCACAGCCATGGGCTGTCATGAGCATTGGTGTGTCTCCAGACTTGCTGCCCTTGGAGCTCCAAGTGTCCCTGCTGGATTGCTGGAGATCGGGATGGGGGCCTGGGACACAGCAGCAATAATCCTTACTGCAAGCATGGCTCAGATTGCAGAACATGCCCCAACATGAGGGAAGAGGCTTTGGGGGCATCCAGGCCATGCTGGGGCAAAGAAAGCAGAGACATTCCAGCTTCCCATCACCCTTTATAGTCTCTCCAGGGGTACCCAATGCCACCCTGAATGGAGCAGGAGGACAAGTGTCACACTAGCACCCTGCAGGGAACAAGGAACAGGGACTGCTCCCCACTCCTGGGGTAGGCAGAGCACAGACAGCCCTGTTCCTTGTCCCTGGGGAGGGTGACAACACACCAGCACAGTCTCGGAAGCTGATCTTATCCTGACTCACCATTCCTTTACTCCACAGCTCCATTTGTGCTCTAGAAATGTCCAGTGGTGACTCTGGGAAGGCAGAGGACAATCCCATTCCAACACAGAGACCCACAAACAACTCACACAAGCCCCATTTACAAACACAAGTACATAATGTTTATTCTTAAGTTTCCAATTTATTACAAGTACAGCCCTGCGCAGAAACCCCCTCCCCCCAAATGACACTGATTTTTAGAAAACGTGCAGTTCCAAAGGTTCCACCGTGTAGGACCTGCAGGAAATGTTCTCTAGGAAACAAGACAAAACAGCCTCTGAAGGGACGTGCGAGATACAAATGTCAGTGCTATTCTGTGGGGCAGGGAGTGAGGCTGAGGAGAGGGAAGGGGCTGGAAACTTGCCTCATCTGCAATCATTGACAATCCAGAACTGAAAACAAGTACCTGTTTTAAAAAAAAAACCCAAACCTAAAACATTCACAAAACTAGGCCGCAATTTGTCATTGATGATTCTTTCCTTCTCAAATCCCAGGAGCTACAACAGCTGCTTCTGCTTTTCTGTTACAAAACCAGCACTGAACAGCCCCGTGGCCCATTTATTCCAAATCAAACAATTCTGGGATAAGAAGTTCAAGCCTTTACTGTATGATCCAAACCTGTCATGATGGAGAGGAAGAGAGATTGAGAAAAGAAATCCTTTTCTTAGGGAAGAGTCAGCATCAGGGGCAGCAGGAGCTGGTGCTGGGCCATGGCACAGGAACAAGGGTGTTATTACGAAATGTTGTGACAGTGTGGCTGAGAGGGACTGGGATCCCCCTCTCCCCTCACAAAGTCCCCTGATGTAACTCCTGCTACTGGTAGGAAAATGAGTTTTTCAAGAGGGGGAAAATATAAAGCAAACATGATTTTATATAAACTGTACATGTGCCAAAGCAAGACAAGGGTATCTTACAGGTGTTCTTTGTACAAGATCACAGCTAGAAACAAGCCACTTTCAACTAAAAAATTAATTTAAAAAGTTACACAGCACGTTTCTGCTGCTCCCCTAGCTTTGGAGCTCTCCTTAGGTTGTGCAGACACCCATACTCTTCAGTTTGCTGCTGGCACTCGGGGCATCCAAAGGGCTGCATGACCGCATGCAGGTCCAGGTGAGCAGGGAACCTCCTCTTGGCGTGTACAGGTGGGGAGCTGAGCTCAGAGCCCTCCTTGGACTGAGAACTCCAGGGATTGCTCCCCAAGGAGAGGGGAAAGCAGGAGCACCTTGGAGCAGTGGTGTTGGGATGCTGGTGAAAGTCGGACTGCGGTACCCCTAAGTGCTTGCTCGCCCCACGCAGCCCAGAACTGGGGCTCAGAATTAACACCATATAAATATACACATACAAGCCCAAGTAGCCGATTGGCCTGATGGCACCCAGTCCTTCCGTGGAGCAACACAGTCCACAGCAACACAGTCGTTGCCCCTGCACCAGCTTGAGGCTAGTGTGCTCACATGGCTGGCAGCAGACGGTCACACTGCGCTCTGGCTGCTTGCAGAGGCAAGGAAGTGATTCATTCCAGGAAACTGCCAGTGCTTGAGCTGGAGCAGGTTGGTGTTCCTCTGCCCAGCCAAGCTTGGCCAGGCCCTCCCTTTGCCCTCCCACCTTCCCCTCCTGGCAGGACAGACTGGTGAAGAGCTTTGTGGATTTTAGAGGAAGCATTAAGTCACTGCCACTCAATGGATGACCAAATACTTGAGGAAATTGCAGAAAAATTAAAACTAGGATGGACCCAAGGGAAAGCTGGATTAATAGAGAAGTGCCCGCTGCTTCTTAACTCCCTCCAGACAACCCATCCAACTGCGTGGCAGCACCAGAAGGCCTGCTCCAGTTCTGGCTTTCCCCCTAACCTCTCCATCCCTCATTTCTTCCTTTTCCGCCCCCGGGAATGTTCAAGGGGCTCTGACTCACTGTCCTCTTCCTGCTCCTCCAGTCCCTGGCACCTGCCAGAGAGCTTCTTGCGTTTCCTGCGCACATACGTGTGGCCTGGCAGGTGTTTGTGCACCATGTCAATCAAACACTGCTCTGTCTTCTCCAGGCAGGACAGTACGTGACTCCCGTTCTGGTTGTAGCGCTCAGCATTGGAGAACACCTGCTTCATGTCGGAGAGGAACTCCTGCACAGAGCGGTAACTGCCGCAAGAACACTTGCTCTGCATAGTCTGGAAGTCCATGGGGTTGCTGATGACCTCAAAGTAGTCTTCAGCTTCCTCTGTGGTCACTGGTTCCCTGCCAAAGGAAGGGCCACAGGGATAGGAAGGGAATGCCAACCCTGGCATCACTGCAGAGAAGTGGGATCTGCCAGCCCTTCGCCCCTGTGGCACCCCTGACCTGCAGCCCCACAGAGGTGCAACAAGCCCAAGAAATACTTTGACGGTGTTACAGATACATCAGCCCTATGGCACAAGAATGGGAAACACAGGAGCCCAGGGAGCTGGTTCAGGCATGGGGAAGGCCCATACCTTCTCTCAATCACAGCACTTCAGTGCTCCAAAAATCATGGGGGCAGCAGAGAACACCTACCTCCTGCATCAGCCCCCTGCGTGCCACCTCAGAAGGGCACCGTGTCCTCAGTCCAGCAGGAGACTGAGAACATGGTAGTTTCTTCTGGAGCAGCTTCTTCCCAGCTTTTGGAGCCCTAAGTCTCCCAGGTGGCTCTGGCAGGACTGCACCACAGCCAGCCCACACCCCACACTGCCTGCAGCCAGTCCTGCCCACAGAGGAGGAGGACACCACTTGCCCTCACCTGAAGGGCCAGCTGAAGCGGTACTTGATCAGCTTGCTGAGGATTTCCTCACATTTCTGCAGCTCGAGGTTCTGGCGACGCGCTGCTCTCTTTGTCTGAAGGACCTGCCCACACAAAGGGTGTTGGTAAAAGGAGGATAAAAGGAGGGAACTGCTACAGGCTTTGGGGTTCAGCAAACAGTCCTGAGGCCAAAGGAGCTAGTTCTTGGCACAGTCAGGACATTGCTTCCCTCTGAACATAGTGAATGGCTTGCACTGGCTTCCCAGAAGAGTTGTGGCTGCCCCATCTCTGGAAGTGTTCAATGACAGGCTGGACAGGGCTTGGAGCAATCTGGTCTAGTGGAAAGTGTCCCTGCCCGTGGCAGAGCAGTTGGAATGATATGCATTAAGGACCCCTTCCAAGCCAGGCCATTCTGTGATTATGACATGCAGCAGCCACTTGGTTTCAGGACAGCAGCCCCATTCAGGAGCTTGGTGGGAACAGCTCACAAACTGCCCAGCTCTCCTCTGGCGGCAGGTGGCTTTTTCAAAATAAGTTCAAAGACACTATGGCCACAATAAGCAGCCAAAAAATAAATGTCAGCAAATGGAGAATGTGAATTCCCTCTCCCTGCCTTCTCTTGAGCTTGTGGTGGGCAGCACCCGAGGCAGATGGAGAAGCACTTGTGCTGCCGTTCTGCCCTGGCAGAGCTGACTGTACCATTTCAAATCCCAGGGAGCAGCTGGTGCCCCAAGCGTGTGCTGCTGTCCCTGCACAGGCTCAGCATAAGGTCAGTCATGTGCCCAGGGACCCAGTACAGGTTACATCCAACACGGAGACATCCCCACAGCTCCCAGAGCACAGCTCATGGGTCATCACTGCTGATGAAACACTGAATGCTGGGAAGACTCCACAGCAGAGGGTACTCACTGTTCTGACCCCGCTCCAGTCTCTTCCCAGGGCAAATGATAAATCCTGGCAGAGTCCTCTTCTCTGAACCAGTATGCTGTTCCAGTAAGATTTTCCCCACTGGAATATCTGTCTGTGCTGGTTGTGGCTGCCTATGCTGCGCTTGCTTGCCCTCCAGTGTGTAACACAAGCACAGTCCCCCAGACCTAGCATGAGCAGCAGTGAGCCCACAGACCATGAGCAAGGAGAGTGACAGGACACACCAGCACTGCTAGTGCTGATCACGGGACAGATGGCAGATCTGCAGGGCGTTGTGACGTGGCTGTGGGGTTGGAGTATCCTCACTTATCCCCTATGGCATGTTGCTCCCCAGAGACAGTCGCTGCAGCTCCCCCCACCCAGCACGCACAGCCTGCTCTGTGCAGGAGCCTATGGTTTTATTCTTTAAATATCAAGTGAAACCTAAACCAGCCAAATTATGTCCTGGAAGTTGGGGAGTGACCATGTGGACAACAACTGTCAGAAAATGGCCAAGGCTGGGGAGCAAGGGTCAAGCATTGCTGGCATTCCCTGGCCATTCAGGACCCCCTCAGTTCCCCCACCTCTCTGCAGAGACATATGGATACTATTTAAAACCCTTTAACAAGCTGCAGGCTGCCTGCTGCTCAAGGGGACAATGTGTGAAAGCGGCTGGGGAGGGATGCCTGGCATATCTGTGCTCCATCTGCAGCAGGCTCTTAAGGATATGTCTCCTTTGTTAACCCAGCCCAGCCCAGGCTTCCACTAGGATTCAGGGTATTTCTCTGCAAAGGGATGAGAGGAAGCATGCCACCTGTTTGGTTTACAATTCAAGACGTGAGCAGTCTCCAGGGAGCAATTTGGCCCTTACCAGCTCATCAATGTCTGCACCATTGACAGGTGCCGCGCGCTGCCGGGGTCCGCTGCGTGCAGGGTGCAGCGTCTGCTTCTTCCTCTGGTGCCTTCCTTGCCTCGAGGAGTACATGGAGCCCTGCTTGCCCCGGGTTGCCTTCCTGGGCCTCACTGAAACAGATAAGCCATGGGCTTAGAGGCCTGGGTGCATCTGGGAGCAGACACCACCAGCCCTTTGCCTCCCACATCAGGCTGGTGAGCCCAGGGACCATCCAGCCCCATGTCAGCTGCCCTCTCACACCTTCTCCAGAGGGGATCTGTGGGTCATCACCTCCTGCCCGGAGAGGCCACAGCTAGCAACCCTTTTAGCCTGCTGCTAAAAGGGTACTCACACACAGCAGATCCTCAAGCTCCAAGGGAGACCTGGGAGCTCCTGGATCATCCATTTGCAGGTCAGAGCAAACCCTTCTGCCTGCAGCACCAAGAGACCCCAATACATGAAGGTGGTCTAGTGGACAGGGAAGCAATGCAAAGACAGACAGTTGTCTCAAACAGCACTGTAACATACCCCCTGAAAGCACTGGGAGCAGAAACCTGGAGCTTCCTCAGCTTCCTGCTGCCCCTTTGCTCCTCAAAGTTTTGGGGATGGGTGCTTTTCCAAGTGGCCCACATAGTGGGATAAGCCAGCTGGTAAGCCCCTCTGAGAAGGGAACTGTGTGCAGGGGGAGTGTCAAATTACCGCAGCTGGGAGCTGCTCCACGTGCTGCAAGTAGGAAACAATGGGATTTTATTCCCCAAGACTGGGGCTGCCACATTACATCCTACAGAAAGGCACTTGGCCTGTGTGAGTCTGCCTCTCAGAGCTCCACACTGGTGGCAATGCAAGCATGCTGACGCACTCCCTTGTCTTAAGTTTCTCCCATGACCCTCTGTATGATGAGAATGTTTGCCTCCCCAAGTCAAACCCCTTCCACCTGATCCCTTGAGCAAGCTGTATCCAACACACCGGATACCTCAGTTGCAGCCTCTGATCCAGCCCTGCCCCATAAATTACCATGCTGGCCCCCCCATGCTGGGTGTGTGACAGGGCTGCAGGACGTCCGCCTGCTGTCACTCCGCTTGTGTGTCAAGCGTGCAGCACGTGCTAAATGTCTGACAATCCAACATTCTAGGTTAGATCCCTCAGGATAAACGCCATCAGGATCAATGTGACTTCTCTATTAAAACAAAAGTTTTCCACAGTGACCTTTCTATGTTAATGCTCTCTAAAGCCAGGGGTTGCATTTAGCACTTTATTTTTAGTGACTGTAACCCTCTTTTGCTATTGTTTGGAAAGCTTGGCTCAGATCCTGCCTTGGCCATGCAACACAGGCTGAACACACTCCAAGTGTCGACACTGATAGGCCGCAGGACAACAAGCAGTGTGCACAGCCGTGGTACCAGTGAGCCTCCCTGAAACCAGAATAAAGTAAGGGAATCAAGGCTCAGGCCTGGATGGAAACCCTCAAAAGAACATGGGATAATCCTCCGAGTCCCAGTCTCTGGATTCTATCTGCCCTGTTTAAGACAACCTGCAGTTAATGTCATATCAGTCAACAACAGTTTGACAGAAAGCAAATGCCAGCAGTGTGTCATTCCCAGACTGAGCTTTTCAGTGCAGGAAGTTGCCCAACTGAGACTGAATCAAACTCCCCTGAAATCAAAGTGGATACACATATCAAATAAGTTTAGGTGAAGAAGCAGACATTGAGGAGTCTAGAAAACAGTCTTTTATTCCTCCCAGCTGCCCAGGAATGCTCCAGTTATGCATCCCAAGTAGTCTCTTTACACAATCAAAGGGTGCTGGTGGTCCAGAGCACACTATACCTGGAGCACTGTGCCTTCCCACTGGAATAAGGAGAGGAAGTGCTAGTCCTCCGATTTCAAAATGTCTCCTCGCCAAATCACTAAAGTCCTACACTCAAGGGGTTATGAACTGGTGGGAAAAAGAGAAAGGAGAGGGGGCTGTGGAGAGAGCTCCCATAAGCATTTAAACAGTTTCCAGTACCCAGCAAATCCTGTAGGCGCAGAGACTGACAATCACAGGAACTGCTGGTGCTGCCAATGCTCTGCAGGCTCTGCTGACCCCTCCAACCCACTGTAGTCTTTCTGACCCCTCTCAGCCCTCAAAACAGTGTCATCAGTGTACCCAGGGAGTGACTGGGCAGTGAGTAGTTTCATTCTTTGCTAGTGCTGACACCATCACAAGTGGCCAAGGGTTTATTCCAGCTCCCCAAGTAACCACAGCACAGCCACAGCCTTCCCCTGTGACATCTCCCAGGCCATCTGCATGAGGAAAAGCACAAGTCCCAAAGAGGATCAGTATTTCAGATACTGAAGGCAAGAGGGTTACTATTTACTGTTATTTCCCTATACGGTCAAAGCCTTACATTTTAGTCCAGCAACTTCATAGTCTTCTTCCTCCTCCTCTTCCTCCTCAGCATCTGGTTCATCAGAAGCTTCCTCACCTTCTTCACCTTCATCTTCAGCAGAATCCTCTGCATAGTTCCTAGAAAAGGCAGGTATACGTGTTTGTGGTACAAGAGCCTGGGCATCAGTGGCTGTGGGGGCCCTGGTACTGTTTGGGCTATACAACAAACACCAGCCTCAGCCCAAAGCAGTTTGCTGTATTCCAGAATATCAAGTTATAGCTACAGCTCAAAGGGCACTTCCCCTAAACATCTGGGCTGAAAATTCCCAAGAGCTGAACCTGGGTATTTTTTTGTATTCTAGGCACTGTGACCATGGGGCAAGGGATGGATGTGTATTTACTCCTCCCTGAGAGGACGATTTGCTATTTGCCCAGGTCTGCAGGCCTGGCCTAAAGAGTTTCAAGAGGGGCTCTTTTTCCTGCTGGAATATTTTCCCTACACTAAAGGAAACAGATTGGTGAACAGAATATCAGGCTCCTCACATGTTCAAGTCAGAAGCCACGCAGACTCCCTGTCCAGCACATTCTGACTTTTCACCTGTCTGTTCAATCATTCATAAAACCACAGAATGGTTTGGGTTAGAAGGGCCCTTAAAGCCCATCTTGCTTCAGTCCTCCTGCCATGGGCAGGGACACCTCTCATTAGACCAGGCTGCTCCAAGCTCCATCACTTCCAGAGATGGGGCAGTCACAGCTTCTTTGGGAGATCCGTGCCAGGCCTTCTTCACCCCCCCAGGGAAGAATCTCTTCCCAATCAATATCCAATTTAACCCTACCTTCTGTCAAGGAGGAATGTTAAGGAAGCCATTCCCCCTTGTAAACAGTCTCCATCTTTTTTGCAGGCTCCCTTCAGGTACTAGAAGGCTGCAATTAGGTCACCCCAAAGCCTTCTCTTTTCCAGGCTGAACAATCCCAACTCTATCAGCCTTCCCTCATTGCAGAGGTGCTCTATCTCTCCTATCAACTAGGTGGCCTCCTCTGGACTTGATCCAGCAGGTCAATGTCCTTCCTGTGCTGGGGATCCCTGAGCTAGAAGGAGCACTCGTGGGGTCTCATTCAGACCATTAAAAACCAGCATGCACAGGCAAAAGGGGACACAGGCAAAGCTGCTGTGGGAGTCTAAATCCCCTGGAGAAAGAGGATCTTGAGCAATAAAAAGAATAAAATTTCCAAAGCACATAAGGTAAAAGACCTGCCAGGCTGACATTCTTTTCCTATCTCAGCCAGGAAGACAAGAGCAGAAAGCAGATAACAGGACAGGTGTTCCCCACCTGATGGCTCTGGGCCAGGAGCTGAGCAGCTTGCAAGTGACTCTGCCACATCAAATAACTATGAGCTCAGGCTACAACAGCTGCCTTTAAGCCCTGTCATTTCTGTACAAGCCTGAGGAACTCTTAAATGGTGTCCAGGGAGTAAGCAATACTTTTAAGGCCATACACCACCTGCAGGGTACTGGCTAGCACACCTCTATTGTGCTGCTGCTCTGTCAGGGAGGATCTGCTAGCTGCTTCTGCATCAGGTGCCACTCGACAGCCTCACCTCACTGACATGTGGGGAGATGCAGCACAGTCACCACCAGCAAAGGGCACTCACTGCAAAATGCTTAAGTTCCAGCTTGTAACTCAAAAAACCAATCCAACCCCCTGCTGTCAGGAAGCAACTACTCTTATCTGCCACACCTCCTCTAATCACATTCCCTTTGTCACATTACAAGGTGCTCCTGTCTTGCTAAGGTTATCAGGTACAGAAAACCATTAGAATGGCATTTTGTAGCCTGACTTGTCATAGCAGAATAGGGATTGAGCTGCAGCCTGGAGTAATGCCTGCCCTAGCTTACAAGAACACTCCAGTAACCCATCCCTCAGCCCCAGAGAACTGCAGCCACCAACTATATGAAGAAACAACCCAACCAGCTACTCAAAGGAAATGACAATCCTTAGTGGAGCTATTTTGGTGGGTGTTTCGCACACGTTTTAATTTCCAAACTCAAGTTATTTATTAAAACTCATGAACTTGTAATGCATCAGTACAATACAGGTGTACTAAACTTACATCCTGAAACTGCTTTTCTTCTGTTCCAGTGCTGCTTTAACTGGGTGATTTCAAACCTTTTAGAGGGGCTTTGCTCCAGACTGGTTTGGGTCTTGTGAAAAGAGGCCTGGGACTGTGCTGTGACAAAGCCACGTGCAGGAAGGTCACTCACCTGCCTCGTGAGCTGCGCCGGGCTGTCGAAGGCTGGCACGCTGGGCACTGCCATTCCCCGTCCGGGATCTCATAGAGTGCCGGCCGCAGGCAGAACAGGTGGAAGGCCTTGTTGCACTCATCACACAGGATCAGCTTGTCATCCTCACCTAGGAAAGTGCAGCTCACTTGTAACAAGGCCACAGCCTCACTCAACCCGAGAGGCAGAAGCTGCTGCAGTGCTGGAAGGCAGGACTAAGCAAGAGAAAGATGCAGAGTCCCCTCTGAAGGCAGAGACCCTTTCTCTGATGGCCTAACTGCTTTTTCCTTCTTTCTGTCCCACCACTGTATTTATGAACAGCAGCATTTAAAAACAAAGAAACCAACGCAAAATCCCTCACCCTGCTAAGATTTCACTGGAGGCAAAGATAGAAACCTGCCAAAGAGGTTCCACCCAGACAAACATGGGGAAAGAGAAGTTTGCTGCAAACAGGGCCCCAGAGCTGTAAGCTAAAAATGGAGCTATTCTTGTTCTGTGTTCAGTCTGGTTAACCTATGTGGTATCTCCTTTCTATTCAGGCTAACAAGGCTACCCTGAAAATCAGTATGCAGCAGGACTAGTCTCTCTTTGCGCTTCCCACTGATGAAGTGAAACAGGGAAACAATCCTGAGCCAGCTTTCTTTTACTGAAGTGGAAAAAAAAAGTGCAGAGGGCTTGCCAGCTTGTCTAACATCTCAGTTCTTAATTTCTGTGAAACTACTGTGTTAGTCTCAGGTGAGCCCCCCCTCACTTTTGCCTAGAAACTCCTCTCAACAGCAGGTAAGATAGTTTTGGCACTGGTTTGGAACACCCCTGAGGTTCTGCAGCGAAGGGAGATTTTCTACCAGTTCAGCCCCTTATTTCTCTGAAGGGATGGATGGCAAAGCCTTGTGGTAAACAAAAGTTTCCCAGCAGTCCCCCGAGCTCTGCCTGCTCTCATTTCCTATCACAGTTTCAGCAAATATAAAAGTGGTGAGGCAGAATGTACCATCAGGCTCTTTCCTCCAAGCTCCCATCCAACAGGAGAGGTTATGGCAGAACAAATACCAGCACCCGATCTCTGCTGACGCCCCTTCTACTTCGCCCTCCACCTGGAAGACTCTAAAGCCCTTCATTCTGCAGTGCATACGGGGAGAGTATCCCCTTGTCACCTGTTTGGTGACCTCCCCAGCTCATTAGCAGTTCTGCTCCCACTTTGGCCTCAGAGCAGCACCATCCCACCTTGCTTTCCCCATAATAACCTTCCCAACCTCACCTTGCTTGCTCCTTCTCTAAAGAACAGGATTAACCGACAAGGCTCAGAGACCCTAAGACCATTCCAAAAATGAAACTAGGGAACAGACAGTTGCACAAGTGTTCCCAGAAGGACTCATAGATAACTTTTGTACAGTCATAAATACCCAGGGGACAGTAGCTCTGCAGTACTGTGCTCTGCTTATGTAAGAATGGCTTACTGGAGTCAGGGTCAAATGTTTCTGAGAGATCAATGCTGCTGACTGTAAATCCTGACATTCAGAACTTAAAATACAACCACAGTCAGAGTGACAGACTACAAGGACACATTGCCTAAACAGAGAGGTGACAGAATCCAGCTGTTGCACAGGCAGGAATTCCGTGGGCAGGAGTGCATACCTTTCTTGCGACACACTTTGCATCTGGCATTTTCTGCTGACATATCCCACTTGATACAGGCATCCAGCATCCCCAGCAGCACGTGCATACGCGAGAAGGTCTGGGCCTCACGGATTGCTGTCTTCCATTTCTCCATGGCTGAAGCAACCTGCAGACAGACCTAACAGCTTACAACGATGCACAGACACAGTTCCCTTCAGTCTAAAGATGTTTTTATATCCCTTAGCTGGGACCCTTCATAATCAAAGCTTAACTCTGATACTTCTTTCCTTCTGTGTCACCTCAGCAGTTCTGGTTGTGGTTTATCCATATCCATCCTCCCTGGATCAGACAGTTTGTTCATAACAGTCAACCGTTTTGCATTTCACAGTCAGGCTGAATCAACCTACGTGAACTCCACTAAATTCTTGCTCTGAAGGTCTAATCCAAATAATCAGCAGGCTAAAAAATAAAAGGCAGAAATCTAGCACTGTAAAATGTGGGATGAAAGTTGTGGAACAGCTGGCAATCACAGTGGAAGGAGGATTGAAGCGGCCTGTGCTGCCCTCCAGTGGGTACCACACAGCCACCTAGACCTCAGCAACACCCTTGTGGTCCCTGAGCTGCTCAGGCGACAGAGGAAACCCTGTGCCACCAGCTACAATCACACTGTACAGGCATTTGGACCCCCAAATATGAAACCAGCTGCTTCCCTGAGACAGGATGGCCTCAGTTAATCTGAAATCCCAGAAACTGGGAATGAGGATGACAGCATCAAAGCTGAGCTTTGCACCAGGGCAGCTGCCAGGGTCTGCACAGAGCAAGGCCAATGGGAAACCATACACCCAGCCCAGGAAGTTTTGAAATACCATTTTGATAAGTTAGAAATGGAGCAGGACAGAAGTTATTCAGAGCCATGTCCCTCTCCAATAGCAATCCTGTGCTCTACAACAATGAGGCAATGGCCCAGACATGACAGGGACATAATAGCCCTCAAGTTAATGTTCTTCTACCCTAGGAGAATGAAAAAACAAACAGTGATGTGTCAGATGGGAAAATCTAAACTCTGCAGCTGACAGCAATTTGGGAGCCAAACAAAACCTGGGAGTTTTGCAGAGTTGCACATTCTCCTCTGACTGAATTTGAGGAAGCACAGCATATATTAGATGCTTGGAAAAACACACAAACTATTCTGAAATGCCAACATCCCTACTACTGTTGCTGGTGTGGATCCTGGAGAACCAGCGGAGACAAGTGGAAAGCTGCCCAGACCACTGTGGAGGTTACACAGCTCTGCACTCTTTCTTTACAGAACATTGTTGAAGTGCTTCACATACTGTGTAATTGATTTTCCAAGGAACTGTTCCATAGGTTTTGCTGTTAACATACTGGGTAACTGCTGGGCCAAGATAAATCTGCAAAAGCTGTAGGCAAGTTTTGCTGAGATATTTCTCGCCAGGTCTGTGGAATTTAACAGATTTCTAGCCTTGCTCCCCAAGCATCAGGAGACTGTGGCATTTGAGCCAGTACTAAGGGAGTTCCAGCTGCCAACAAGGCAAAATGGGAGACTGGAAGAAGTTACTTAAATCCCCTCCTGACTGGATAGGGGCAACTTAGCAGGGAAAACAAAACAAAAAGCAATCCCCAGAATAAAAGGAGAAGTCCTCAGCCACATGTCAACCTCAGAGTGACAGAAAACACCTTCTTTCATAAAGGTAGACAAGCCTCCAGATACAAAGGCTCTCATCTGGCACCCTGAGCTGAAACCCCTCGGAACAGCTGAAACTGGAATTGGTGAAGCTGCTCTTTGAAGGACTGTCTGCATGTGCAGACTGACTCTCCTTGCACAGACCGCTGAATGTGGGTCACAGGGGTGGTAACCCACCCATGTTCTTCACTCTTCTCGCACTGTTGTGATGCAATGTCACGCTGCAAAGAGGTCATATATTCCCTGTCCTGTTCTGGGACAGTCTAGCATGCTACTGCCACTGAAAATGAGAATGTTTCTATCAACAGAGGCACCAGCCTGATTTTCAGGAGCATCACAAGCCAGGTCCCGCTGCAGTCCTTTGCACTCAGCAGTGTGAGCTCCAGCAATGCAGCTGAGCCAGCAGGAACCCTTAGTACAGACAATTATGTCAGCAAACGAGTGTCTGTTAAGCTCTATTTCTCACAGGGAAAATGAGACATACCCATACCACAGAGCTGCAATTCTTCCTCTATAGTCTGGAAGTACATTGAGTGTGTTTTTCCAGTGCAACTAAGCTGTATTTTACCTGCTATGTGCTCTCAGTGCAGTTCTGGCTCAAAAGGCTTCATAATTCTTAGCCTATGCAGGAGATTTTTCTTCAGACACTCTGCCTGGCAGTCAGGGGTTTTCATCAGATAACTGTATCTAAGAATGAGGCTGCTCTTTCAAGGTCATCTGTAAAGGTTTTCTCCTTTGGCAAAAAGAAAGCTCATTCCAGATAAACTGAGGTTAAAAAAATTGCCAGACCAAACAAACCAATGAACAACTCCAAAAAAGCTGAACATCGCTTGTATCCCCACAAAGGTCTAGAAAAGTCTGAACGAGATAGTAAGCACTGCACTGCATAAATAAATGCTCCAGAGAGACTGGCATGACACTAAAGCCAGTGCTTGGGGGAGGAAGACCTGCACAACCACATATTGGGACTGTGTTGTAGTAAATCTGAGGCTACCCTGGGTTCAGCTCTAAGGCAGATTGGAGTAAGGTACAATACAGTGCTGCTGTAGAAACAGGAATGTCCTGATCCAAGCCCTTTTTGCCTCAGACCTCACTGATTTTTACAGCACTCCATCCTGCTGAGAGCTTTCAGGATACAGCATCCTCCAACTACCTTCGCACTTCGAATGGAAGATTCAAAATTAGCCAAGTTTAAATACTTCAGGACAACTGAGGAAAATTTCTAGCACCTATCCAAATTATCCCACTAACACAGCAATGGCAGAGCTTAGCAAAGAACTGATGTTCAAACAAGGTTCAGCATATAATGACGGAAGCTTTAAAAAAAACCCCATAGATCCACACCAAAAATCTACCCCCACCATCAGTCACAGATTCCCAGGAGGGTTTGTGTTGGAAGGAACTTTAAAGACCACCTCATTCCAAACCCTGCCATAGGCAGGACACCTTGGGTCTTTGATTAGGTTGCTTCAAGCCCCATCCAACCTGGCCTGGAACACTTCCAAGGATAGGGCAGCCACAGCTTCTCTGGGCAATCTGTACCAGGGCCTCACCACTCTTACAAGGAAGAATTTGTTCCCAACATCCACTCTAACCCCACTCTATCAGGGTGAAGTCATTCTCCCTTGTCCTGTCACTACATGTTCTTGTAAATCAGTCTCTCTCCATCTTTCTTGTCTGCTCCCTTCAGGTAAACACAGGTGAAGAAATGTTATTTCTTTTTTTAAGTTGGGACTTTCAAGTACTTCTGTTGATCCAATTCTGATACTGTTGCCTCTGCTGAAGTCAGTGATCAGTCAGAGCAGAGCTGAGGGCAGTGAGGAAAGTCTCATCATGGGGCATTAATATCCAGTTCAACTTAGTGCATAGAAACTACCCCTGAAAACAAGCACCCCTCTTAGGATGCAGCATAAGTGCCTGCAGTACCCTTCCCAACTCTCTGCAGCACCTCTCCATCCCTTTTATTAGGAGAGATATGTATTTAGATCCACAATATCACTTTTTCCCTGAAAGCACATGCAGCTTGTTTGCCCAGATATCTCCCAAAGTGCTTCCACACATCCAACAACTTGTCTCTCCCTTTGCCTAATGTGGTATTTATCTGAATCTCACTCCCTTGAAGTCACCAGAACCTCAACATGTCTCTCCTTCTTTTTGTGGACCAAAGCACTATCAGTCCTCTCCAAGAGATACAACTCCTATTAAGTCCTGTGAAAATGCTCTATAATGTACTGTTATTTAGGCAGAACTGTAAAGAAGGAACTTGACCCATTTTCTATTCACAGAGAGAAAATTAAGTAACTCCTCACTATTATTTTTATTTTCCCCATACATTTACTCCTCAAAATAAACAGGGCCCTATAAACACCAAACACACTCAACTACAAATCTGAAATGGTACGAAGTTGCTCAAGATTTAGTACCACATGAAATGCACTGCTACTGCTGAAAGAGTTCTACTGTAAGACCAAAACAAAGCCCTGAGGTGAACAATACCTTGGCTTCTTCTGCCATTTTCTTGTCTTCATCTATCTCCTCAGCCTTGGCAATGTAATCGTCTCCTTGGTGTTTCCTTCTCTTCTGCTTAGGGGCCATGAAACCTTGTAGAAATTTCTTAACAACACCAGCCTGGAGCGCAATCACACACTCTCCAAAATCCTTTAGGCTCTCCAGCGAGTACACCTGTTGGGAAGAGCATACAACCCCGTAACAGCTGGATATTACTCTCTCTGCTGCTTGAAGTGGGTCTGTGGTGCCTAATTGCAGTGGTTACCTGCCACACCCAGCTATGGAATCAGCATACTGCTGCTGTCTGAACAAGCCATGCTGGCTTTGATATAGAAGATAAAAATCAGTTATGGAGTTCTGCTCCATAAAGGAGTCTGTCATGAGAATATGGAAACAGGACAATTAAACAGGACACTCAGCTCCAACATTATGACCCACCTACACCTCAAGCCATCAGCTGTGTCATCTCGAAATAATTGTTTAAAGGACAAATGAGAAAACTGATTTCCTGCACCTCTTGTCTTAGGAGAACAAAAAACCAAAGACCTTCCACAGAAAGTATCATCTCACACTTATCTTGTTCAGTACTTTGCCTGTTCACTCACTTTTGCTTCATATTCTGGTGTCACATCAACATATCCCAGGCCTCCCTTCTGCAGGCGCGTTGCAACCTCAATCAGATCACTCCGGAGGTAGTTCAGCAGTTCCTGGTTGCCATCACAAGATTTGAGGCCCAAGTTCTGTTTCCGAGCCAAATGGATGGAATGTGTGATGTCCTGATACCTGGAAAATCAAACCCAACCTTTGAGTACAGGCAGAGCACTGCCCTGGGAGCTGGGCAGGCTCTGTGACAACGGTCTACATTGAGAGCTATGAGCTCCACCAGTGCAGAACGTTCTTTGAAAGACACATGAAAGCACGTGGCAGTTCTGGCTCAGAGCAACCAGCACTGCCTTTGTTCCTAGTTTAAAGGAGCAATTTAAATACTGACAGAACCTCCTCACTGTTCATAGAGTTACTTATCAAGAATCTGCCCAAGAAAACCAGCAATTACTCAATCTGAATGTCCTCCCCTCTTCAGCACAGGAACAATCAAAGTCCAGCCTGGGATGCTGCCCCAGGAATGGCAAGGATTGCTGTGCCAAGGACATACTCTGACTTGGAGAAGGCACACATAGAAAAACAGAGAGCAGGCTCACTTTTTCTCCAAGCGCTCCTTGAGCTGGCTCTCCCTTACTCCTTGGGGGTGCAGGCAATCCAGCAGCTCATCCAAATCCTTCTGACTGTCACAGAGAAACCTGAAAGATAGAAAAATGCACCTAGATCACCTAGAGTATCTCTGTGACAATACAATTTCTTCTAAACAGTTCCCAAGGATCAGTAGGTAGGGATAAGAGGTAACCTATTTCCTGACCCCATGGAGCAAGGTTAAACACTTCCAGGAATGCTGGTAAGAAGAATTCTCAGGCTTGCTTCGTTTCAAGGTCCCCAAATGTAGCCAATTCCAGGGTAAAAAAAAATAGAATCAAAATAAACACAAAACTAGTTTATAGATGTATCTTCCCCATTAAGTTTATTAAAATGTTGGCATTTGAATTTAGTTGTCCCTATGCCAGGGATTCCATTCACTACCCTGCAGTTAGTTTAAGTGATCTCAGTGTCGTGTCAGATGTACTAGAAAAGATTAACACACTATGCACTGACAGCATGGCAATTAAATAGTATTTTATTTTATTAACCAGAAGTCCCCAGATTAAAAAGGCTATGTCCTGGCTGATCCCACAACTGCTGCTGCCGGAGCTGTGTGCCTGTGCAGGCTCTGTCTCTGCAAGTGTGTAAGTCCTCTGTAAGTTTGCCCAAACTTGAAAGCTCAAGTGCAGAATCTGAAAACCATATTGATCAGCTTGAAACCTTCCAGCTCAGGAATCCTTGAGGACAGC
Source organism: Phainopepla nitens (assembly GCA_013400175.1). Classification (NCBI taxonomy): domain Eukaryota; kingdom Metazoa; phylum Chordata; class Aves; order Passeriformes; family Bombycillidae; genus Phainopepla; species Phainopepla nitens. The sequence continues at coordinate 27,881 of VXBQ01007237.1, read as the reverse complement.
GATGGCCATCAGCAGTTAGTCCAATCTGAAATGGATTTTTACTTTTACAGAGCTCTCTAAATCAGATATTCTTTCTGCAATTCCAGAGTACAATCATGTTTGCATGCTGGGTTGTACATTTACATGAGTTTCAAGACAGCCTAAATTCTGTGCGTTCCTGCTTTTCTTTCCAACTCTACTCTAGGAAACCATCAAGCCTCTTCATCTGATAGGAAGTGGATTCAACTTGAGCTTCAGAGGTCATTTACAGAAAATATGACTAATTCCCTATCTTCTATTAGATGATTGCTCCTTAGAAGAAGGAAGACAGGCAACAGGAGAATCAACCTTATTTGGAAACAACTGTGAAGGACCACTCTGTGATCCTTACCAGAAAATTCCAGATCCCATCTTTCTTCCTGGGCACAAGCTCAGATAAGCCAAGCAACTAGACAAAGATATTGTTTTGGCTCCTCTTGGAATACCATTCTCCACAATGCTTATTTTTCCGGCAGAAAAACTAACTAAATACCGTATATGAAAATATTTTGTAATTCTAGTATGGTCCTACCAGGGCAATGGCCTCACAACTTGCATTCAGCTAGGAAATTCATTACTCTAACAGAACATAGGATTGACTGTTCAACAATGGAAGGAGGATGTTTTTTAGCCAGTCATCTGCTTCAGTACCTCTATTGAGCATTCTCACTCTGCACCCTGAGATCAAAACCTCTGGGCATCACTACTCTCTGCACCTCTCCTTGTGGAACAGGACATAGCAGCTCCAGATATCCATCACCCACTAGGAATTTGTCACCCCTTGGGAATGGCATAAACCATACTCCAAACCATTTGCCCTACTGATACCCAGCACAGGAGTATTTCCCAGGCACCTTGAGATGGGTCACCCAGGTCATGATAGGACAACATCAGACACTGCTGGTGATACACCACGGAATCCAGCTAGAAAAATACTCAAGATGACCACACCTGAGCTTTCCCTGCTTACTCCCATGGAGACAAATCAAAGAGGGGAACTCACTGCACTGTTCTCTCACACTGAAAAGAGAAAAGGGCACTGGAAACAGTCATCATGTAGGGTTTCTATTCTCCAGTACACTTTGAGGGAGGACAACACAGGCTGCTGGGCAGCTGCAGAAAGCAGCTCCCATCCTTTTAAGAAAGTCAGAGCTAAGCCCTAGTACAACTTTGTTCCTGCTGAAAAGGACATGGGACAGGGAAGGAAGAACAACTGCAACAGATACTTCCCAGTTCACCCTGAGAGTAAGAACTGGGACTTCTGGGACAGGGAACTGATATACCTAAGCCTGAACTCAAGCCTGAACCTGCAAAAGCCTCAAGCCTGATCTGCAAAATACAAACATATCGGAGACATCATGTTAGTTTGATTAGTGACCACTTGTTGCTCTGTCCAGCCACAGCTCCTGCTTCCCAAACTAGCTCCAGTCTCTCCTTACCTCCCTACCTGCAGGAACTACCTGCAGATCCAACTGGAGCTCAACTACCTCCAGGCTGGGAGTATGGACACGGTAAGACAGGGCTGTCATTTTAAACAGGGAAGGCAAAAGTGAGTCTTGCAGAGCGGGAGGGTAAGACAGTTGGTGCCTTTCATGTGGCCTGGCACAGGCTAATCACACACTCCAGAAGGATGGGAAAGATCCCTCTGGTAAAGTCAAAACCAGGTGGGGGTCTTCAAACTGATCTATAACGGGGAAATCTCAACTTGTGTAAGGGCTTCCTGCATTCCTAAAAAACAGCCTAGATTCTCTCCTGGCATTTCTGGCAGCACAACAGACTGGTCAGCAACCAGAACAGAAGGCACAAATGGCAGAAGCATCAAGTCAAAAGGAGCTCCCAGTATTCACTAAGGCTGAATATTCCTACCTGTTCTCAGGCTACAGGCTGCAAGGGACACAGAAATGTCTAAAACCTGAACTAAGGAACAACAAAATTGAGAGGACAACATCTAGAGGAGCCCAGGACCAGTACCTGCTCTGGAGGGTTGGTGGAAACAGGGGAACTCCATCTGTAGAGTACAGGCGTGAGAATGGAGTCTGCCAGCACCCACTCACGGTTAACTCATAGTGTCTGCTGAGGGGACCCGCCATATCATGCTGAATTCCTAATAGATGAAGAACAACGGCAGTTACTCTGCAGAGATGCCACTGTTTCCAAAATTCAACTCCTTTCTGACCAGGATGAGCAAGAAGTCTCCTGCACACTAATATCCTGCCAAGGCTGTAATTCCCCTATGGTTCTTGCAGGAAAGACCAGGAAGTACACGGCTTACAAGCACTATGTTATGGACAGAGACTTCTTTGGAGTCTATGTGCCCAGAACAAGGAGATTTTTTATTAAGGATCAACATCTTTGCAAGTGGAGCACAAGGTGAAGAGAGGGAGTTGTCCATCTGTCTGGAGAAGTGTTTATGATACTGCACTTTTAGGACAGAATACTGGATCCTCTTCTTTTTGGGGACAAAGTACTGACAGCAGAACCACTTCCATGAGATACTGTTTATATAACTCTTGATAGAAGTATGAATCTATTTCTCCCTTTAACAGTGCCCTACCAGCTCCCATCCTCAAGGGGAAAAGTGGCAGGACAGTGAAATACAACTATTCAGAGTTAATATGGTGTTTAATTTCAAAGTCTCATCACTCTGACATATAAAAGGGTAAAGCTAAAGATGCTACACATGCACTCTGAGGCTACTCAATCTGACATCCCACATAGCACTAGGAAAAGAGACAAACAGCAGGACTTAAAGCAGCACACAAAGAAACAAAATTTCCTATGCATATGCCAAAATTATGAGTTCTAGCTGGACAAGTCCTTGTATCCAAACAACCGGACATAGAGGTGTCCAAGGACTTCAGTGTGGCCTCAGGGCTCCTCATGGTGTCCAAGGACAATGTGCAAAAAGTAGCCAAGGAGGAGACTCTTCCATAACCATTTATGCTCAGAGCTGTCCTTGAGATCAACAACACTGGCCTCAAAGGAAAATACAGGAATACGAATATGGATTTCCTCAGAGGGAAGTTCTAGCTCCCAGCTAGCCCCTGAAGTAACAGCTCCCAGGCTGTCACTCTGCTTTCTGTGGATGCTTACATGCAAGTGGTGGCAGGTGTCAGACAGGTACTTAGCAAACAGACTCTAAGGAGGTCCAGATCTTTAAGGAAAAACCTTTCAGTTGAGAGACCTTATTGCTCAGCTGCAGGCATGGCTTTGGGTGCCCTATCTGTCAGGGAGAGGCAGCCAGCACAGCACTCAATTAGAAGGGGTTATGTGTCCTTTGAGAAGCTGCCTCTGTGCCCCTACTCAAGGTCCATGCCTGGCTCAGATCTGCCACCTGCACTGCTGCCCCAGCCTGGCAGAACAGTGCACAGATACGAGACCCTAGTAAAAAAAAACATCAAGTGCTATGACTATCAGCACTTAAAAGGCCTTCCTAGCAGGGATGAGAAAGGACAGGAATTAAGGACACCGTGGCATAACAGCCAAGCCAAAAAAAAAAAACCAAAACACCAACCGACGCAGCTCAGTGTCTGATGTCTGAGTGGCCAAAAGGCAGAGCAGGTATGCAGTGACAGTTCTTCAACCTATCCCTCCAGACGGCAGCATCTGCTGGTTTGAGGACTCCTCTGTGTCCAAGGACAATTTCCTTTGCAATTCCTACTCCTCAATGAATTCCTCTCTCAGCAATTTGTTCACTGGTGCTTTGAACAGGTGCAATTCACAGATCCACAGTAGCTGGTAGCAGCCAGTTGTGTACCTCAGCTGCAGCACTTTCCTCTCTATTTCAAAACAGCCATTTGCTAGTTTTATTTCCAGATCCCTCTTTTCTCTAGCAAAGAAAACTTCTTTAGGAGACTTCCCCGGTTTCCTCTAGCATTACTCTCCATCTCCCTGCTGAACATACAAGTTTAGAATATAACCGTAATTTATTTAGTATTTCTTAGCCAATTAGTCTCTCATGTGAAGAGCTTCCCTCTTCTCTAAAGGCAGACCATGTAACAATAGATTTTGTGAAACAGGATTGTTCCCAAAGAAGAAAAGAGATTTGTTTTGCCCTTAGTCTGTACTTCACTTTATCATTCTTTTTATTTCTTTCACTAAGATTCACCACAGGTTTTAAGTAGACTTTTTTACTTTTAACAGCTTCCTTATCCTGATGTTTAAAATATTTTGTTATTGCTGCTACAGTTTTGTTTCCAAGTTGTGCTGGTTTGAGATTGATTGACATTTTAGTAGGCAGGAAATAACCACCCCTGGAAGTGAGGTTTGCTTGTAAATCTCCCCTGGGCCCGATGTAAAACCAATTGTGGGCTAGTGTTAAGGACAGACAGAGAAATGAACCAATTGAAAGTGAAATGCGTCTCAGTGGAATATACACTTCTGCACAGACTGCCCGGGAATCTCTCTTTCCTTCTGGCGTTGAACAGGTACAGAGGTGCTCTGCAGCTCCGGCCTGGTCAGCCCCACCCCATGGCCTGCAGGGGCCTGTGGGGGCTGGGCTGAGC
>VXBQ01007237.1:219-23346 GCA_013400175.1 Phainopepla nitens | reverse complement strand
TGAGGAAGGGAGGAAGGCAGGGATGGGCTTGCCCTGGCTCGGGTTTTCCCCCCTGTGTTCTGTGGGGGCTGAGGGAGCCCCTTCTGAGGGAGCGGGGCCCAGCAGGGGTGGGGGAAGATGAAAAGAGAAGAGTTTGTTCCGGCCTGGCAGAGAAGAAAAATCACACCCCCCACCCCGCGTGGAGCTAAAAGATCTTAACTACCTTCCCCTTACAGCTACAACTGCTAACAAAAGTCCTAAATTTTCACTTTTCCTTCCCCAGATAAATTTTTTTAAACATTTCTATTCAAAATAAAAAAACAGCCTAAAAAAAAGTAAGAAACACATGAAAAACACAACCAAAGACAAAATATCAAAGAAAACAAAACAAAAAAAAAGCCAATTGACATGAACTTCTCTTACAAAACCATAGAAAATGGACTAAATACTTTTATAACATATAAAATGCTTTTAAAGAAATGCATGTGAACCTAATCAAGTGGAGAGTGCTAAAGTAGCACAGATTTAATGAAATTGCTGACCCCAGAAACAAGAAAAATAATCTATTTCTTCAAATAAAAACAAAACAAATAAAAAGAACTTTTGTTTTGAACTAAAAACACATTCTTAAACTATACCCTAAAAACTAATACAACCCATGAACAATTGTGACAAAACTATCTCATGAAGAAAACGCTTCACAATGCCAAATCCTGGAACAGGCCATCTGTGAAGTGAATAACCACAAAAAAACCGAATATCTTATACCATCTATAATATGCAAAAAAGACTCTGCTCTTCCTTAATAAATTGAGAAATGATTATTCAAAAAATAGTTACTAACTAAAAATCCTAAATTTTGTCTTTTCATGTTAACAGTAAAAAAGTGAACAGTTGAAAAAAAAAACTTTAAAAGTCTCATTCTAATTTTTTTCTCCTTCCTTTTTAACATTAATTAATAAAGTTTATTCTGTACTTTAAATTTGAGTTAATTGTACTTCTTTTTTAATCCTATCTCACAAGAAAAATTAAAGAAAATATATTTTCATGAATGCACTAACCCCTAACTAATACCAAACCATGACATTCTTAATTCCCTAACCAGGAATCGAAAAATTAATAAATAAAACCATAACACAAGCTCCTCAACCCCCTTTTTACTCCAAAGGTAAGAGGCAGAACTTGCTCTGACCATTTTGTATAGAAACTCTACAGCAAATCTCTTTGAAAGTGTTTTGGGCTTCTGGTTGCCACCTTAAGCTTTTTTTCCCAAGAAGCTTCTTAATTCTTTTTGTTGCTTTCTTTTATAAAAGGAGAACACCATCCATTATGGTCACTCCATACAAAGCAGCTCTTAGTGATAGAATATAATTCAGCACTGAGTGTGTCCAGGACCTGGTTCCAAGAGCTGCTCCTCCCAGGCTGTGACTGGTTACTCCACACAGCACTCCTGCCTCTGCCACCACACTGATCTCCCTCAGAATGCTGTTGGGAGTTGCCAACCTGAATGAGCAGATCAAATACTGTGCTTTTTCAAGTTCAGTCTAGAGTCACAAGTTGAAGGAATTCTGTGTTAATTACTCATCCAATTTGGCTCTATGCTGCACTCAGTGTTAGCAATACGCTCTGTAAATTTAAGCTGCTGTTTTCCTCATGGAATTGGTCCTTCTCCTGGAACACACCTTGCCATCTCTGCTCAGTAAAGATCAAGTGTTAGAGGAGGTAGTTAGGAAGAGCTTTTAGGAAGAGCAGAGGACTTTCCTGTGGACTACACTTCCTCCCATTCACTAGGAAAGCCCGACTGCCTGAATTTTGGCAAGATGTGCAAAGACCCAAACTGGTAACAGGGTGGGGATTTGTCAGGGGAGGATGGGGCAGTGAAAGAAAAGCACAGGAACTCTGTGATATCCTACGACCTGCTGCCATGACAGAGAAGCAGCAGAGCAATACCAGGAGTCAGCACTCAATGCTGATGGTTCAGATAAATCAAGACATCCACAGTTTCAGCCTCTTTTACAGTTCCTCGTGGAGGAGCAGGTACATGTTTAGTAAAGTAGTTCTGACTGGCAACTATTCTTTGGAGATGAGTTCAACTCTATTTATCAAAGACCAAGCAACCCCACTCTGCATGTCAGCAGTGGAACTCTGTGGGACAGACACTGCTAAGAGGGGAGCTGCTGAAGCACATACTTTGTAACAGTTATGCTCAGGTTATCTAAAAAATACACAATGCTCCACAGCAGTTAACAGGTTAAGCTTAGCCAGGGTTTTCTGGCCCAGGGACACTGATGAGCACTCCTTACCACACAAAGCAACATTCAACACAGGAGAATTTCTTTAAGGACACTGATAGGGCCAATTACTGGAGCAGGTTACAATCAATCATGCCCAAAGGTAGATTTGATGCACTTAGAAGACACTACTTGGCACTGGGTAGCATTAAAGGAATAACAGACTGTCAACATGGAAGAATAAAATATTTAAAAAGCAATATATCAAAGAAGCATTTTAATAGCTTAATTTATACTGGCTTTGTATGACTGATTAGGTCATGGAATGATGGTTCCAGTGGCTGTTGGACTGGCTGCCCTGTTTGCAAAGTAGCAATATCAGCAACAGAGGCCTGGGGAGCTGCTGAAGCAACCCAACTGCTCAGCACTGAATAATGAACAGGTTTGTAGCAGGGTTTAGCAAAAGAAATCTGTCTAGATTCCCTGACCTCTACACTTTGAGTACTTTGCAGCCATGAAAGTGTGTGTTACCATAAATTCTGGCCCTGCTTGGGAGTGGTGGTCTCAGCAGGCAGGTCTGTGGTGGCCGTGGAGCGGTGCAGCTTGTTCCCTCGGCCGTCACTGCCTGTGCTCTTCCGCTTCTCTGCAAAAGAAAAGCACAGGCTCTGGTAGACTCCTGAGCCACATTCCTACTATTCCAAATACATAAAACTAGTTTCACTTTTTAGCTGCATACTGACAAAGCACTTTGAAAACCAAACGAGGCCTAAGCAGCATGAATTTTTATTTCTGAGCATCTCAGACAACACTCTGGCATGAATTTAAATCTTTGCTCATTCAGGCCTTTGATTGTTAAGTTTCCAAGGAACATGCTGAAATCCTGCCCATTGGCTGCAGCAGCAGCTGAAAGATGAAAACAGCTGGAAGCAAGGAGTTGATCATGAACACAGCTGGTCAGTATTTGAAACAGCTCTTTTAAGAAAATATACCCACAGAGAAGCTTAGAAAGATGTACCTCCAGCTCAGTCTCCAAGACACAGGTGGCTGTGAAGTTACACCTCGATGAAGGACCTCACTGTACGTTTGCCCTGTTCCATTCCTCTACAGCTGTCTAGTTTGTCCCTTGTCTAAGGCAATCCTACCAGGTGAGGGCTTGGATCTAACTCCATAAGCTCTCCCATGCAGGAATGCTGCAGATGGACTCACTGCCAGAATGTGATGTTCCAAAAGCAAGAAATGATCATGACTGAAACTCAGTTGAGCCAGACTATGGCAGGGTCTTCTGACACAAGAACGATTTCCACATAGAACAGTTAAGTTTCCTTCTGTACAGATGGGTTTTTGTGCCTGTTCAAGCTTGCAAGGCCCCAGGACCTAGGCTCCAAGTCAGCCAGGCAAAATCCCAGAGGAAGCAGTAGAAGTTCAGCAAGTCCCTTGCATCTCACCTGCACAAAGGTGAAGAGCAGGCTGAGAGGAAGCTCAAGAGGGATGTTCGCCAAAACAACCTCAATCAGCAAAGCTGTGCTTATCAAACATGCTGCCTTGCTTGTTACTATTCCACAGGCTGATCTGTGAGTCTTGGCACCAGTGGAATATCAGCACTGTGATGGACATCCTCACTCTGCAGCACAACTGGCTAATTGTGCAAGGGTCTGGCACACTGCCAGCTCAGCAAGGGCAGAGTGAACCAGAGGGATGATAACCACTGACATCAACCTCATTACCTGTAGGAGAGGAGACTATGCCATGGTCCTTAGGTGGGACATTGCAGGCAAGTCTCCAGACCTGCAGCAGCAGAAGGGAAATATCACCAGCACCTCCTGTGTGCAGGCTTCTAGAGTTAAAAGGAGGCTTAAGTCAGAGTATCCCATGAAAACACTCGGGACTAGACAGCTCTTTCACACTCATGACTCCATTCCCACAGTTAGAGCAGAGGAAATACGCTCAAGAGACCATACCTCCAGGGCTGTAGTCCTTCTTCAAATCTTCCTTTTTCTGGTGGGGAAGGGTAAATCTGTAGTCTATACTGTCATGTACCCAGCCTTTCTCAATAAACAAGCCAGGAACCTCATCTGAAAACAGCCAGTACCTGTAAGAAATGTAGGTTAATAGGTACCTGTCTCATTTTCTGGCTAGTTAAACACACACACACACACTTTTATTTGCACTGAGGGGAGAAGTATCTGTGCGCTCGACTCACTAAAAGCTGAATGCATGTGTATCTTTGTGTTAGCACAGCTGAGAAACAGAAAAAGCTTTGCTCAGAATCCATTTCAAGAGCATGCCTGTGCAACAAACATGAAAAGGAAAAAAAGATGGTAACAAGGCTCCTGAGCACCCAATGCCAGCATCTGAACCTCCACTGGCCCTGACCTCCATGGGAAGGCTTCAAAAAGCTGGGCACGTAATCAGCCACTGCACTCCATACACACAAAAATTTTCCCCTTGTCTCTCCTCCACAATTCCATACATCCTCCCTATCAATCCCTTCTTGAGGGTGCTATCTGACACAGCCCCTCTCTCTTGGGGCAGAGATGGAAGCTCATGATTATTTCCTTTCCCACCTGTTATGATTCCTATCAGTGCCAATTGGAGTCCTGCGCATCACCAGTTTGGCTTTGGCAATTCCATCCTGGAAAGTCTTCTCAGCAGCAGCTTTATGCCTCCGTATTCGTTCTTCCTCTGCTTCTTTCTCCATCCTCACTGTTAGAATCAGCAAAGAGCAGCATTAGCTTTCCTTTATTGTGTCCAGACATCAATATTGTCTTTTATTTTACTACACCATGATAGTAAAAAAGAGCAGTTTTATTGGGGATTTTAGTTAATATTCTTTACACCCATACACTCTTCAGTTTACTTTCTGCCCATCGTTCAAAAAAAAAAAATCTATCTATATTCCTATAAGAACAAGTCAAGGTGTAAGGATGGACTAGGCTAAAGAAACCCTGGATAAAAACCATCATAACGTAGAATCATGGAATGGTTTGGCTCAGAAGAGACATTGAAGATCATCTTGTTCCAACCCCTGCCATGGTCAGGGACACCTTCCCACCACACCAGGGTACTCCAAACCCTGTCCAGCCCAGCCTTGGACACCTCCAGGAATGGGGCAGCCACAGCTTCGCTGGACAACCTGTGCCAGGCAGGTTGGATGGGACGTGGAGCAACCTGGTCTAGTGGAAGGTGTCCTTGCCTATGAAGAGGGGTGGACCATGATCAACGTTAAAGTCCCTTCAACCATTCTGTGATTCTCGGCCTCCCAGAACAGATACTCCCACATTCCAGCTAAGGTGCAAAAAAGCCAGGCTCCATGAGGGATGCTTATCCCTCACTTGTTTCAGAAGGGAAATAACCTAGATGAGCTACATTGTCTACCTCCATCTGCCCACTATCCACATTTACAACCAATAAAACCCCTGAACTGTAATTCCAAAGTGTTTTATCTTTTCATCCATACTCCTCAAACAGCACTACTTACACAGAAACAAGGTCTGGTGTGCTGCAACTCATGACTTAAGAGAGGTTTGAGTGGACAGTTTATATTTATACAGCTCCATAAGTAATTCTTTAAAGCGAGAAGCAGTAAACTAAGATTTATTGCCCAAATCCTGATCTGGAAGAAGGGCTGCTGGCAACAACCCAGGAAGACCATGGGAAGAGCAGCAGTACCCGCAGCAGCAGGAACTGCTTTTAGACAGGAAATATCTCCTCTGTACCCAAGAACCAGATGATGTTCGGACATAAGACAAATTTTTGGTTGTTTTGTGTTCCCAAAACAGATACTGTGTTGTCCAACCTCTCTGGGCCTGCCAAAATTAGAAAGGTACTGAACAAAAGACACCCAGAGATAAAAAACTACAAGTAGGTATTGTTTTTTGTTAAATTTACAAAGTTTAAGCTGCAAAAGGAACCACAGCAGCTGAATTATAAATCTCCAGCGAGCAAATCCCTTAAAACCAGACAGTGCATCTGAAAACAGGCTGTCATTTTTGCCATGAAGTTATTCCACAACACACAAACACTCTAGTCACTAGGCAATTCTTCTTACCTCTCATTTGTATTTCTTGTTGCTCCCTCTCTTTCTTGGCTTGGATGGCAAGAAGTCGCCTGCTCTTCACAGCACTGATCATATCATCGGCTTCAACTTCCACCCGGTGCTCTATTTTCATAATTTCGTGTTTTTTCTTTTCATTTCTTCCCACCATATGCTCTTCTTTCCCGTTCTCCTTGGTTTTGGCCACCATTTCTTTTCGCTTCTGTTTCTCTGCCCTCTTCTTGTCATTCTCCTCCTTCAGGACAGCCAGGCGCTCTTTCCACAGCTCAGCTGAGGCCTGCTGCTTGGCCTCCACATGGTCCTGCACTGAGTACGTCATTAGGATCCGGTGACACAGCGCTCCAAGGATCCGCAATTTCTCTTCAGGAGTCAGCTCAAAGAACTCCGATGTCTCCAGTTTCTCCAAAAACTCATCCTGTACCTCATTATCTTCGAAAGCTGCTGAGTCCTTACTTTCATCTACATTATCTGAGACCTCGCTTTCCTCTTGCACATCTGACTTGCGCAGGCACAGGCGAACCAACTCGGAAGCAGAATGCAGAGTAAGTGGGATTTCAGAAAGTTTCATTCCCAGCTCAGCATAATCCTCAGCAATTTCATCCTGCAGCAGGGTCTGCAAGAGGATGACCAGTACTCTGTTCAAGTACAGGAAGCCTCCCTTTTCTGAACAAAGGGCTTCCATCAGGGACACTGCTGTGATGGGATACTGAGCATCTGGCATCAATAACCCTGAGTAACAGCTCAGAAACTCCACCACCATGGCCACATCCCCAAAAAGTGTGTTAGGAAGTCCCTCTGGAGTATCAACCAGTTTAAAAGCAGGCAATGTCTTCCCTTTCAGATCTTGGTCCTCAAATCTCTTCTGTTTTTCCAGTTTTTCCTTCATCTCCTTCTCCTTCCGCTCCTTTGCTCTTTCCTTCAGTTTCTCTTTCAGCTTTTCCCTTTTCTTCTTCATGTACTCCTTCCGCTGTTCCTCAGTCATGGTGGCCCATCTCTTCCTGTGCTCCAGGAGTTCGTAGCGTTTCTGTACCAACCCCCGCAAATCCTCAGGGAGACGGGCACGGTCCTCACTGGAGAGCAGCCGAGCTGTTTTGGAGATGATGCAGGAAAGAGCACTTTTTTTGTCTTCCCGATCTTTGTTTTCTTTGTAATAGGCAATGAGATGGAGTGCTGCAGGAGGCAGGTGTTTCTGGGGTTTCCTGGAAGATCCAGGGGTGCCTCCAGAATTCCTGGGAGCCCTGGACACCTTAGTGGTACCTTTAGCCATGTCTAGCAGTGTCATTTGTTTCATTTTCATCTTGGGGGTTTTCAAACCTTTCCTGGGAGACTTTGCCTTTCCCGACGACTTCTGCCCATTCAGAACCCTTTTGCCTCTTTGCTTTTTGTCCAAGGATTTGTTGTTGCCCTTTCCTAGTCGGCTCCTCTTCGGAATGTGAAAGTTAGAACCAAGTTTAGCAGGTGACACAATTTTCATCACCTCTTCCAGCTCCTCTTTAGGACACTTTGAATTCTTAGAGTTTTTCACCTTCAGTGGAGAGCCAATTATAGATTTTTCCAAATGCACGTGGCACCACAGGGTTGGACTCAGTGGCTGTCCCAGTGAAGATCCATCTGCTTTGGATTTCTTAGGAAGCTTTCTGTCAGGTGACTGAGAGCTCTTCCTCTTGGTTGAGGGATTGAGAGCCATATACTAAAATTAAAAGAAAGAATGATTTTGTATTAATATTGAAAGGTAAATAAACGTTATCTAGGTCTCTTTCTGTCAATTATTTTTGTCCATGTTTTACTGTTTTTTTCTAATGAAATTGCTCATTGCATTAAGGGTAACAGGCTCCTGCAATCATAATCAGACTCAGAGAAAGGCCTGGGTTGGAAAGGACCATAAAGATCATCTTGTGCCAACCCCTTCCACAGGCATGGACACCTACCACCAGACAAGGTTGCTCCAAGCTGTCTAACCTGGACTTGGGACACTTCCAGGGATGAGGCAGCCACGGCTTCTCTGGGTAACCTGTGCCAGGGCCTCATCACTGCCACAGGGAAGAATTTTTTCCCAATATTCAATTTAAACCTATGCTGTGTGAGTTTGAAGTCATTCCCCCTTGTCCCGGACAAATATTTATCTTCTAGTTTTAGAACAACACTTGACAGAGTCTATGAAAAAGTAAGTTTACCGAATGAACAACATAATGCTTTCTACAGCAAAAGATGTATTTAAAACCAGCACATTTCGTGGTATGGCATTTAGTTGGTTAATATTGTATTTGGCTGGTTAACACAAAGGGCTGGAAGAAGCCATTCATGCTATGTATGTATTCAGTACTGTATTTGTAGTGTCTGCCATCACTCAGTGCAGCCCCGTACATGAACCAGGCCTCATGAAGTCACATGCATCCAGGTCTTGGGCCCAATACCTGACACTACCATATACAGACTGTAGCTCTCCCATTTCTCTTAGACCAGGAAATCATGTCTTTACTTGTAGACAAGTACTGCAAACTAGTGGAAAAACTAAAAGACATTTGCATCTCAAATTTTCAAAGCAGACCACTGTTTCAGATGTCACCTCTCAAAAGATCAACCTTCAAAAGAGTAAGTTTTCCTGCTTTGCTTCTTTCTGGATTTAACAGATATGTGGAATTGGCACTCAGAGACATGGTTTAGTGGTGGCCTTGGTGGTGCAGGGTAACACTTAGGCTTGCTGATCTTAGGGGGCCTTTCCAACCCTGATGATTTTGTGGTTCTAAAACACAACCAGCACACTGAGGTCTCTACCAAGACCCAAGGAATGGGTGGGAAAGCAAAGCAGGTACTTTTAGGAATTCTTACCTTATGTGGGTCAAGCAAGAAGTCACTGAATTTACTGGGGAGAGAGTATTTCTTCACTAACTCATCCTCCACAACCCACGGGGCATTCTCACACGTGCCAGCACGAAGTGCGTTGTGACGGATGAAGTACCTCAGAATCTCCTTGTTGGGAGGACGCTCTGTACGGACTAAACTATCTGCTGGAACGTTGCTGATGATCTTGGAGATAAGAAACAGACACACTGTTAATGATTAACTTCCAACCACATTATAAATACAGATCATATGACTATAAGGAACCAGGATCATTGTACTGTTTCATGTCCTAAAACTCTTCGCTCTTTCAAAGCTCTCTTGGAAAGACTGGTAGGATTGGTAAAAACCACGAGCGTACAACACAGACTTTTTGCCAAAGCCCACTATTTTATCTCTGACCTTACTACAGCTTGTGCTTGCTACTGACTTTAAAGCTTTTACATATGCACGTTTGACTTTTTTTCCCCCGAGACCAGAGGAGCACCTCCACACATGGTACTCTCTGAGGTCAGCACTGCCTCACTTGTCAAATTACCTAAGAGCAGAGAAAAAGCACAAAGCAGTGCTGCAGCTACCCAGAGCCTTCCAAAGCACTGCCACCTCCAACTCAGAGCAGCTCGGTCAGGACAACAGCAACAACTGACACTCATGATTTCACCGGTCTCATTAACTGCAAAACCAGAGATGAGGCACTTAAGAGCAATCACAATAAAGCTCTCTAACTCCGTGTGTGTGGTAGTAAGTGTTTCCATGCACAAAACCTAATTACAGATAGAAACAGCCAGGCTGGTCAACCTCACAGACAACTATCCTGCTTCCAATGCCATGACTCTGGCAGAAAGTACTACATTGTGCTGTTTAATCACTGGCAGTGATTAATTAAACTTGCATATTCATGTTATAATAGAAAGGATTGAAGCAGGCAACTCACCTTATCTTCATTTTTCAGTTTGACATCATATTTGTGTGGCAGGAATTTAGGTGGAACCCACTTCCTTTCTTCCTTCTTCAACGAAGTGGGAAGCTTTCGAGGAGACCTACGTGCTCGATCATCTGATAAAAGAAGGTGAAACGCAGTCTTATTACAGAAAAAAAAAAAAGGGTAAAAAATCCAGACCACCACTGGATAGGGCATCCTACTTCTTCCCATCTGTACACTAGGAAAATAACCCAAACTGGGTTTTAGAAATAGCCTGAAGACACAGGCTGGGAATGGAGGCCCAGACCAGCTCTGAACTAAGGCGGTAACATCTATCTTCAAGGAGTACAAAAGATCACCTTCATTTAAACCAATCTCTCTGCAGACAGCAAGCAGCAAACACCTATGCAAAGGCAGAAAACGTCTATAAGATTTATGAAGGGGAGATATAACCCAACCAGTAAACCTGCTTGGGGAACTCCTGCCAACGGCCCTGGCTGCCTCTGCCATGCCTTCTTTAAATAGTTCCATGGCAGGAATCACTGATTTGGTTTTGTCTTAAGAAGAAAGCAATCTCCAAACGTTTTCACATTTGTGGGTACCACAGTATCACAGAATAGTCTAGGTTAGAAGGGACCTTAAAGCTCATGCCACCCCTCCCTTCACTAGATCAGAGACACTTTCCACTAGACCAGCACGCTCCAAGCCCTGCCCAATCTGGCCTTGGACACTTCCAGGGATCAGGCAGCCACAGCTACTCTGGGCAACCTGTGCCAGTTTCTCATCACTCTCACAGGGAAGAATTTCTTTCTAGGATTCAAAGAAAACAATAAAGCAAGCATGAGGGATGAGACTAATTATCTACTAAATATACAGAGAATATAAGTAAATGTTAAACCTAAATAAAACTTAAAAATATAGATCTCAGAATCACATAAAAGAGTAGCGAAGTTCCAGCACCATTAAACCTAACACAGTATAAACCCAAGTGACCTCTTCTTTTGTGATTTACTTTCTAGATTCCACAAACAGGGATGGCTATATGGAATTCCATCAAATAGCACCTGGATATTTGGGTGAAGAAGAAGAAATTACTATCCATCTCATCCTAAAGTTAATTTTAAAAAGCCAACTTCAATTGTTGTTGCATTCTATTGTAAAAAAAGCACACATTTATGCCTGGAAGGGTTAAATGCCAGGTGGATGGAGCTCTTAGGAAAATGGTCTACTGGATTGTGTCTCTGTCCACAACAGGGGGGTTGGAATGAGAGCATCTTTAAGGCCCCTTCCAACACAGCTGATTCTATGTTTCGAAAGCATCTATATTGTGTTGTCTCCTGCATTCACTTTATTTTGGATACTCTAGAGCAGTACAGGTTTCAACTCCAGCTCAAGCTGCAGAATCTGACTTCAGCAGTTCACCATCAATTTTCAGGACAATCTAGGCTTTCCTTGCTCCTGCACATTTTCCAGAGCTCCTTCCCTAAGCAACTAAAAATATAAAGTCACTTCAGACTGCACAAATGATGCAATGAAGCTAGTATAAAGCCTTACTTTTAGCTTCTGAAGGAGGGTAGACTCCTAAGCAGAGAGACTTAAATTTATCTGTCTCTGACCCATTTCTCCTCCAACAAAACCAGCAAGTTTGACACAAGTATTAACAGAACTGCCAAGGTTTGCTCTGCCCCCTTGTGCGTGCACAGGCACACACAGCTCTTACATCACAGTTATACAGAGCTTGTTACTGCTTCCAATTACTCACTCTAGTGTAGTGACTTCAACCCACATCATGCGGCCACACGTGAACATTATTAGAGAGAAAAAGTCCAGGTCAGTGTGGCTGGGAACTCCCAGTCTCTGGGGATGCAACTCAGTATTTCCTACTTCTGTAGTCTGCTGTGTAACCTTAAGAAATGCTACACAGTTATATTAACACATTCTGGAACAATTTGTTTCAGTGATGCTACTATGAGCCTATGCTCTGTTATAACCCAGAATA
The DNA here is from genome assembly GCA_013400175.1 of Phainopepla nitens. Lineage (NCBI taxonomy): Eukaryota > Metazoa > Chordata > Aves > Passeriformes > Bombycillidae > Phainopepla > Phainopepla nitens. Next base: position 11,320 of record VXBQ01007237.1, on the reverse strand, counting down.
TAAAAGCTTTAGCAGTAAAATATCCTTTTGGTTAACATCATATGTACAGGGAAAAGAATTGAAAGAATGTGCGTTTACTGCTTAGGTAATGACTCTACCAGCATCTTGAGTTATAAAGTGTTGAGGTTCATCTTTTCCAGAAAGGGGAGGACAGCCCAGGCTTACAGAGGTGACTACACACAGGCCATAACCAACTGACCCAGGGACTGAAACAAGAGCAGGAACCCTCATTCCTGCAGTATCCAATCTCAGAGTGCTGCACTGGCAATGCCCACAGCTGCTGGAATACCACACAATGCACAAAGGATCATGGTAAATCTTTTTTTAAACACCCAGATCCAAAATTGCTGCTGTAAATTTGATCACTGAGCATCTTTTAAGTAAAAGGTACTTCCCATGCCTCTTACGTGGCATCTTGAGATCACTACTCAATAAAAAATACATGTATGAGTAAATAAAGCATCATTAGCCCCTCTCCAAGCACAACTTCTGTTTTCAATGATGTGTATGTGGCCAGATTGTTTCTGAAACACCTCTTTTTTTTGCTTCCTGATTATACAGAGCACTGCAACAAAATCAGAACAGCTTATAACAGTACCCATTAGAAACACTTAACAATTATTAAACTCAGAACTAGACCTTGGTATAACTTCTTTTCCACTCCTGACTTTGCTATTTGCTTCCTGGGCTATTTTCAAAGCTTCCTCTTCCCCACATTAGAGGAGATTACACACACTTCCACGTATGCCGGAGTCACTAATTTACAAATGCAAACAGTTTATTCTTTTATAAGACTTTAAAATAAAGCTCTCCAGGTTAGAACTATGTTGTGGGATTGGGGTTGGTTTGTTTGTTTGAAAACACTTTTTGTAATCTGTTTTAAAGAATGTTATAATTCCATTTTAAGAAGTTGCACAGGACAAACTTAATGTGTTTGGGTTTTTGTTTTGGTTTGGTTTTTTCGGTGGTTGGGGTTTTTTTGATTGTTTGTTTGTGTTTGTTTTTGGGGGGAGTTTCTTTCAACAATACTTCTCAGAGTCAAGAAAATCCTTGGACACCACCACCTAGCTTTGCATCAAGGAAGAGCATATGAAAGAGGAACAAGGTTTCAAAGGATGCTTTATTTTGAACTCTTAGGAAAAAAAAAAAGATTTTGTCTCAACATATGAAAATTGGCAAGAGAATAAACTAAAAATGAAAAAACCCACTTATTTTTTATAACAATCGGGGACAAAAAGAATTAGAGCTATTCTCTTACTCCAAAAGAACACACTTTGGAAATAGGGAGGTTTCCCCTGAGGATGAACATCGCAGCAGAACTTTATAATTCTGAACGAACCTTTCCTGCTCCCCTCATTTCTTTTTTAAATACACTTGTTATACTTTAGACGTTTATACATTTCATGCATTGCTTTTGATATTAACACCTTAGAATAACAGCACATTTTCTGCTTTAAATCAGGCAAGAATAGTTGAAAGCCAACAGCAGTGATGCCCCAAAAATTCACCACTAAAATGGACAACTTCTGGATTTTCACCCCATAACACTGTTTAGACATTCACAGCCCAGCTCCAAGGTGTACATAAAGTCCAACACTCACTGCCAGGTGCTACCTACTGCCATGCTCTCTCTCTACTTACTCATACTATCCCTCCTGTTGTCATCCTCCTTCAGCATAGCTTCCTTCTGGTTGTCCTGGGCTGCCTGGCTGGAGTTCTCTTTGTCACTGGACGGAGAATCACAGGCTCCATCAGATTTCTTTTCCGAGGCCTCTTCTTCAACTTTCTCCAGGGGATGTATTTTCACAACTTTTACAGGCAACATTTTCGCCTTACCAACCTGCACAGAAATATTGGCGAAGTCTGAACCTGAACAAGACAGGTGAGCTAACAGGCTTTAACACTATGAGGAGAGGAAAAATACCAGCTAAGACGACCTAAAAGCAAAACTCCCAACCCACAGCGTTTTCCAATGCTGCTTCCTCAGCCTAAGGACACAATATGTGCACAAGGTGCAAGTGTGTTCTCAGCAACTCCAGTTTAGAGAGTATATCCTAAACATTGCTCACACGCAACATTGACTCCTCCACATTTGCAAAAAGTTTGAGTTTTCATCAACATTCCCAGTTTTGGAGGGATTGTTCAAATCTTTAGGGCCTTTTTAGAGATTTTCAAGCTTTGACTTCAAGTTTCATTTTTTTTCAGACTACTGTTCCTTCTGGCAATGTGTCAGGTGAAAAGATTATGATAGATATAATTTTTAATTTCTAATTAAATCATGTATTTATATATAAACAGATCATCACATACTTAAGCAGTATAACAATTTTATCTGTTTCCCACACCCACACATATATTAAGCCATTTTTCTCTTGCTATTATTCCAGGAGGATCCCGGAATGGTTTGAGTTGGAGAGCCCTTACAGATCATCCAGTTCCAAATCCCTGCCATGGACAGGGAGACCGTCCACCAGAAGTATGGCCTACAGAACCACTTTCCAGTCAAAAGCAGGTGCTGTCACTGGGATTCTATCAAGCATAAATTTTCACATCCTTCTAGTAACTTGAGTTGCTAAGATATTCTTTCCATGTCCTGCCTTTAGTAATCTGGAATTAGCCCTAAGCAGAAGCACGGGATAAAATGGAAAACATATCCTTACCTCAAAGTCACACTCTTCATCCACTGCAAATTTGGTCATGATCTCCAACCAAGCTGCATCCACCAACTTTTCCAACGACACTGTGTTGTGGTGGACTATTTCCAGGACCAGTTTCTCATACCAGATAGGGAACTCCTCCTTTAAGCTGAGCAAGTACAGAAGTTATTCTGAATAAGAAATTAATCAGGGAATAAAAGCCCAAATGCAAAGTACACACCCACTTCCCAATTCCAGGAATTCCTGTTAACAGCCAAAACAATGTTTGAGGCAGATGCCCCATTAGCATGCAAACACTGAAGACCTTTTTGCTACCCTCCCTTTCCCCCAGGTGTTAGCTGGCATGAAAATCTCAATTGTCCTGGTCCTTCCCAGAAGGAATACTGTAAAACGCTCAGGAAGAGCGGCACGGAGTGTGAACCCTTTCATGATGGTTATTGCTGTTCCTCTATTAGATATTAAATATAGATCAAGATAACAAAATTATCCTGGGGCTTGTTACTTTCAAATGTTTGTTTCCAGTAACACCATGATTCTGATGAAGAATTAGCATTTCCTTCTCCCCCAAAAGGCTGCCAGTGCAGTAAAGACAGGGGCAGGTTTACACAATCAAACTATCTTGCCCGAGAAAAGTATCTTGTAGGTTTCACATGTCATGATGTTTGAACTTTTCCATTCAAAGAAAAAGGAAGGACTGTGACATTTATTTCCCTTCTCTCCCTTCTAAAAGCTGACCTCTGGTAGCTGATAGGGGCACTAAGGGATATGATGCATAATGCCTTCTGGCTAAAAAGTAAAGTCCGTTTCAAGTTACCATAAGGAGGAAAAAATACTCCATTTTTCCAAAGCACTTTCAGCTTCCCAGACTCCAGAATCTGTGGCTGAAAACCCTCAGCTGTATGTGCTGTGTTACAACTGCCATAAGCAAATGTATCCCTTTAGCAATCTGTCTAAATGAATTTTTTAATCTAGCTTAGTGTCAGATATTAAAGGAGACAAACTGCCTGGGAAGCTTTTCATCCCATTTCAAGAGACAAGACCAAAATCTCATTTCACAGAATCTTCCCCCCTCCCACCCCATATTAGAAGGACTATAGCTAAATTTGTTATTGAGAAATTTGAGAAATCTCCCGTTTCTATTTCACTGACATTTCTTAACACTTCCAGAAGTGGTAAATCAATCCAACACGGATAACCAAAAGAAAGTAGCAGCAGATCACCGTGTTTTGACTCAGGATTTTAAGTTTATGGAGCTGCTTCTGCACTGCCCCTGCCCTCTCCAACAAGAATACCAGGGAGCAAAGCCTGAAGGCAGTAGTGCATCACCCCTCAAAGAAATTAGGGCTATTAGCCAAGGGGTTCTTATTTGTTTGCTTTAAGGTTGTGATTAACCACAAATGATGGTGAATTTCTCCTTAGGAGATGGCTGTGAACTCTTCACCAATGGATCAGAAAGATGAAGAGATGTAGTAGAAAATTCCACCTCTTAAGTGATACTGCTGACATTCTCCATAGCTTTTATCCAGAGGAAAAGAGTCCCAATCATCAGCTGACAGAATGGAGAAATACATCACTTGTTTGGCATAATTCATATGATTGGGTGTAAATTATACGTATTGGTTGAGACAAGGACTTGCACCTTTACAGAAAATTCACTTCTATGACAAAGGCCATGCTGGATCTCATCCAAGGATTCCTGTGGGGCTAGAGGAGGAGGTCAGGGCCACAGCAGCCCAGAGGAACACAACTGGTACAGAGCAAGGACTCTTGTTGTTTCAAGTAGAGCAGATTGCCCAAAATCTCACTTTAACTTTTTTTTATTTAGTGCAACAACTCTAATGAAGATCCAGAAGAAATAATTACAGGTGTGGACCTGGCTGATCTCAAACACTTCAACCAACTCTTTCAATCCTATTTTGACTTGACATTGTTCAAGATTTGTTATTTTTCACTCTAAAATATTCCCAGTACTCCAAGGGCTTTAAAATATGCCAAATGCCATATGCTGAACTATTCTGGTTAAAGTAATACGAAGATACAGCACTAAATAATTAAATTACCCAATTGCATTAGTGATGGTGTAAAATTTGGACTTAATTTGCTTTCAACTCCAGAACACCAAGACGTCCTTCACCCTCACCTCACATACTAGCCACACACACTCCCAAGCCCACTCTTACACCCCAACACCTAAAGATAGGCACAAACCCACGTCTCCACTGGTACTTACAGCTCAGCAACCTCCTGCTCCTCCTCCCAGGCTTCTTTGTGTGTCAGCTGGCTGCTTCCTGTGCTCTTGCACGTCCAGATCCGCTCGCTGTATCGCTGTAAACGTGCTTCATACTCTCTGTACAAGTGGCAGCTCAGGAAAACAGGATTTATACAGTGGAGAGCACAATCACCACAGCACACAACAGTAAAATGACTGGAGCGCACAAAGGCTAAGGAGAGCCTCAGTATACTCTGACCCTGTAACTATGATGAGGATGCTGTGCTAAATCCAATGGATTGGTGCTTTCTGAGGCCAAAATGCCTGTCCTGCTCATCCTGGAACAGAAGGTTCCACACCACCAATAGCTCAGCTGCACTGCACAAGGGGTACACAGATGGCTGAAGGTTTCACAGCATTGCTAACTTACTTTTCAGCTTTTCCAGTCTGACACGTTGGAAAACTGCACAATCATATAATCATATGCATATGCACGAAGTACAGCATGGATTGTTGCTAAATTCCTGATAATAACTGTTGTGTCACTTCTACTACTAATGCCTTATGGTGGTGTTACAAAATCCAGATGCAAATTAGCAGGCTACCCATCAGCCCAAATCTTTTGAAAAAAAAACAAACACAAACAAACAAAACCAAAACAAAAAAAAACCCCAAACCCCCCCCACCAAAAAAAAAAAACCCAAAAACCAACCAAACAAAACCCCCCCAAAACCTAAACCATTTGAAACTGAAACTCCTAGAAAGGCCATTTTTTCCTTTGGTTTCCAACAAGAGCAGCCTTTTGCATTCCAATGTGAGGATCTCTCTCACCATCTACATCACCTGCTTCACGGAACCAAAGAATTCCAGAATGGTTTGGGTCAGAAGGGACAGTAACAGAACCTCTTATTCCATTCCCCTGTCATGGGTAGGGGCTAGACTAGGTTGCTCCAAGCCCTGTGCAACCTGGCCTTGAGCACTTCCACAGCTTCTCTAGACAACCTGTGCCACGGGCTCACCATCTGCACAGCAAAGAACATCTTCCTAATATCTAATCTAAACCTACTCCCTTTTAATTTGAAATCATTCCCACTTGTCCTGTCACTTTATGCTCTTGTAAAAAGTCCCTCTCCGTCTTTCCTGTTAGCTCCCTTCAGGTGCCAACACTCTTATGTCACAACCTGCCTCAAGGTTATGTTATTCCAGGTGGAATTACATGATTAAAGGCTGCCTGGGCAAGTCACTGGGGTGCAGAGAGCATTAGCCACTCTGCTATGAGCAGTGCTACCCCTGGCTGCTCTCCCTGCTCCACCTGAGCGATAATTAATGGTCAGGGTAAACAGAGAGCAGCTACTTCACACTCGCCAGGGCCAGAAGATGCACAGGCACAATTATCAGTGTGGTGGAAATCCACACCAACTGCCCTGCGATTACGTTGCCATTGGAAGTTAAGAGGAGAAATTCTAAGAGAAGCACAAAAAGCACCTTTTGCTTCTCCTGCATATGCACTCCAGTAGCAAAGCCAGCACGAGGCATAAGGCACGCTGGGTACAGCTGCAGCTCAGCCCACTGCTGCAGCAGCACCAAATCGCAGAGCCCCATGGGAACAGCAGATTCTCTACACTCTCACACATTTTGTCACTCACAAACATTTTAGTGTGACCAACCTATTTTTTTTTCCTTTTTAAGACTCCTATTTGGAATTACAACTCCAGCAAAGCAAATTTCCTTAGATGTTTCCTCACAGCCCCAAGGTAAAGCATAACAAGGTACAGCAGCTGCATTATGGGTGTTGATGTGTAGGTAATTTGCAGACACAGCAAGCACTATGCAAGGATATTAACCAGGAACAGAGTCAACTCCAGAAGAGTCTGCCACAGTACTCCCTTTTCCTGGAGCACACTGCAAAATCCAGCAGAAATCCCTTTATGCTCTTGATTGTCCTGCTTGTGGAGTCTCCTGCTCCTTAGCAGAAGAACAGACCTCACAAGTCATCACCCCACTACGATTCAAACTCTCTGGCCCATTCTTAGTCTCCTTGGGGTTTAAAAGATGCTAAATTTTTCACAGAAACAAGAGGTTCTATGGTTCAGGGGCAGGAAGTGTGATCACTGTGGTGGAGCAGAGGGAAGGAAAAAAACCACAGCTCACAGGGAGCTCATCTGCAAAGCCCCACCAACCAGCCCAGGAGTGTCACTGCGATGCCTGTTGTAGTGATGCTGAGCTAGGAGAGAAAAAAATATAAAAAAATAAAAATCAAACAAGAAACCGGGAATCCTCTTTGAATTTAGAGCAACTTGGGATTGGCACAGGTTGCTGAGAGTAGCTGTGGCTGCCCCATCCCTGGGGCCCAGCTGGACAGGTCTCAGAGCAACCTGGTCCAGTGACCACTTGCCCAAGGTGCAGAGTGGAACAAGATGAGCTTCAAGATCCCTTCCAATCCAAACCATTCTGACATTCCACGATTCAATTAATCATTTTAATAACGACTAAGCTGCAACCCTAATACTATTTATTCCTGTGCCTTTCCCACAAAGAACAGTATTAAAACCAAATCCAATCCTCACAGCAGACAGGAGCAGCAGTCATCTCCAGCTTCATCCAGCAACTCCTCCGTGTTCTCCCCGTGGTTTCCTTCTGTGTATCAGTGGAATAATTGAATGACACATTTTCTTCCCCTAACATCATTTCCCATATCACTAGGAAGATCCAAGAGACTTCTCCCTATAAATGTTGCCCTCCTTGTCCACACCTGTCAGAATAGGTTTAACCTCACCATATCAGGACTGCCCAGACAAGCCTAGAATTTAGAAGTAACAGATGTGGCCATTCCTGGTTCAGCTCAGATCTGCCCCTCCCATGCAATTTAATTCCACCTCCAGTTGGTGAGCTCCTCTAACACTGACCCTGGAGACACTCCTTACCCAGGGCTCCAGACTTGTCTCACAGTGCTGACCCTGCCTTTGTGCTCTGCCAAGACCTCCAGGTCAGGTCCTGCTTTGAATTCCTGGGGCCAGGACAAAGCCAAAATGCAGGAGGATGTTTCTGCAAAGTTTACTATAGCTCAAACTTTCCACTACATATATGCTGTTTGTCTTCTCCACTCAAGACTGGAAACCCAAGAAATTTCAGATTGTTCAGCAGGTCTGATCCAGGACTGAAAGTCATCACGTTCCTGGTATGCCATAACCAACCCAGCTCTCTACACGGCTGGAGCCTCCACTGCCAAAAATTCCCAACACAGGAATAAATAAAAAAACCCTGGACACAAGCTACTTGTGAACATTGCCCAAAAAGCTATGAATAACATGCATATTAAATGAAACAGCTGACTACCCACTAGTGGCTGTTAATACATCACATCTGTTTGCATCCCACTGCAGATCATCCAATGCTGAAAGGTAGCAAAATTAAAGTACAAACAAAATTGCAGTAGAAAAAAGGGACCGTTTTAAATAAAGATGTTTAAAAGCAACCAAGCTAACCACTGCACAAAACAGCTGCTGAGGGAACAAAAAGTTTACTTCTTCCTCGCTTAGTAATTTTTGGGAGAGCACTAATATCAACTCCAAAAAAGTTTTAATGTATCTGAATTGTTTGCACTTATATAAGCCAAGAAAGCAAACTTCCCAGAAGGGTGGGTACATTTATAAGGTACTCCCTGGATGTGTGGCAAAGTTCTTCTGTGACTGGAGAGTGTGACACATAGTGCCTTGGTGCTGCCACCTTCCAGGCAGGGTTCATCTGGCCAGTATCACATGTGAGGATGTGAGCAGCAGCCTTTAACCTGCCAAACCTGGCCCAACCCCTCTACTTCCCTGCACTGATACCATACAGAAGTATTAACTAAAGAAAGACAGTAGGCTTATATCCAGAGAGGAGACAATACTGCTTCCCAAACCCATGCACTGGAAGCTGAGGGAAAGCTTTGGCTGGAACAGCCCAGGCTGGCTGAGCTCTCTGAACCCAGCATCTCTCCTGATCCAGCAGCAGGTTTCCAAACCATGCTGCAGCAGACTCACATGCCCACAGCTGAGCTGACTGTTCACCAGGGTACACACTGGGTATTGGGGAGACTGCAAATGCTCAGCAATGGTGAAAGGACCACACACATGCAAATATTTTCCTGACACTTTAGGCAGGTCAGAGCAGACCCCACCGAGCTCCTGCAGGGATGAGTCTGTCTCTGGCTGCCCCGTGACCCACCACTCCACACCCACACAATTAGCAGGGCCCAAGGCTTTGCCAGGATGCAAAAGGCTCTACACAGCAGGACTTCTCTTAGAAGGTTTTTGCAGGATTTGGCAGTCAAAGGAAGCCACATAAAGCTGCTAAGGAAGAAGAGGCCAAATAAACACCTGAGCTCTGCTGACCAGCTTATTCCACTCCCACTGCTGCCAAACACTTCCATAACACACAGTCAAGGGGCAGATGTCTCTCGTCATGCACACCACCACAGTCTCTATTTTTTGTGTGACCCAACTGCAGCAGCTGTGAATCATAACAGCAAAAAAAAAGCTTTAAGAACTTTTGATGTCTTTCAAATGCACTTTCAGTTGTCGCTGTGCAGTACAAGAACTTACACAGTCTTTAGGGGAAGAGTTGATCAATAATTTTCCAAGATAGAAAACAATTCAGGAAAACATATTCTGCCAGGTCTTGACATAATGGCTGAAGACTCGGGTACCTCCTGGCATATGCTCCATAGGCCCTTCCCATCTTCCAGAGCCACTCCTCCTCAACACTGTCTAGGATAAATAGAAGTGACCAAAAAAACCCTCCAAGTCTTCCTTGGGTAATATCTCCCTCCAGCTCACTGGCTCATTTGCAATTTTCTGTGCCACTTTTGGCCTAGCATATATTATACACAGTCAACAAGGCAAAGGAGAAACCCAACATTGCTTGGTTTCTCTTTTTAGCCTCATGACGTCTGTCTGCCAAGATGAACTTTCTAGAACATGCTAGGCTGCCTCCCACAGCATCCGATGAAGTACTTCCTCCAAGAAAAGAGCATCTCTCCAGAACCTCAGTGCTTGCCTTGGTTTCTTCTTTCCGTCTGATCCTACAGCTAACATCCTCCCCTGTCAGCATGAAAAACTATCTTTTTTTCCCCTTAATTTTAATACCACCCCACTGTTTGCAGAAATATGTCCTCCACCTGCTCAGTAGAGTCACAAGAGCCACCCAACAAAACGGTGCTCTCAGAAGGAGCCCCAGAACTCCCCTGTGCTGTTCTGAGAAGGCAGATGACCCTTAAAGACACATCTTTTTTAATAAAAGTAATAGTTAGGCTTAACCTCTTGTATTTTTGCTCACAGGGAAACAGAAAGAATTGCCTGGTCAGGTGGATGACTGAGCTACTTTCAGTTTGCACACACCAGAAGAGCAGGCTGGCATCACAGACTGAACGTTTTAATTTGAAACACAGTTAAAAAGCAAGTCTCCAACACTCCACCTAATCTTGTTTTACCAGGCTGAGTGCATTAACAATGCCTACCTGCACTCAAGAGATGCATTTCATCTTCAAAAGCCACCTAATCCTTCCTAGGGGCTTCCTCTGCCTGCTCTGCTCACTGCAGAAACAAGACACTCTTCAACACGGGCTGTAAAAGTTCTGGAGTCCCTTTGTCTTCCACACTGCCAACACCTCCCTCTCACTTACAGCCCTTCCTTCGTTCTCAATTCAGTTCCTGATTTTTGTAAGCCAAACACCAACCCAGCCTTCTGAAGCAGCAAGTCTGCACGTTACAGCGCCGAGGTGCTGCCCCTTGAGCCCTGCTGCGGGCTCGGACAGCGGCCCTGCTGCCGCCCAGCTCTGTCAGTCATCTGCCAAGCCCACGGCCACTTCCCGCGACCGGGNCGGCCCCTTCCCGCGGCCGGGGGCTGTCACACTCAGGGGAGGAAAAAAAAAAAAAAAAGGTTTTATGCAAAAGCAGCCCAGGAAGGGATACGGTCAGAACGAAAGCCTGGAATGTACACAGGGAGAGCTCCTGCTGCAGTTTAATTTTCTAGAAATTAAGGACAGCGGAAGCCTCCAGTGCCAGTGTGCTCCTAGCCCGCGAGACCCCAATGTCTGCACCCGCTCCAAGAGTACGTAAATTGCTCTCACAGCCCGCTTCGACCGTCCCGGTCCCGTTAGCTCCGCTCCCCGCCAGCTCCAGCCCCGCGGAGCTGCTGTTCCGCTTCCCTCCCCTGCCTGGAACAGGCTCCGGAACTCCTCAGCGAACAACGACCC
>VXBQ01007235.1:0-181471 GCA_013400175.1 Phainopepla nitens | reverse complement strand
CGTCGGTGGGTGCCGGTGCCAGGGGCCGCGGTTGGCTGCGAAGCGGCGGCTCCCGCCCCCTGCGGAGTCAGCCCCAGGTCCGGGGCGGCCCTACCTGCCGGCACGATGAACCTCACCGCCGAGAGCCACCGCATTCCGCTGAGCGACGGCAACAGCATCCCGCTCCTGGGGCTGGGCACCTACGCCGACCCCCAAAAAGTAAGTCCGGAGGCGCGGGGGCAGGTGCCGGCCGCCCTGGCTGCAGTCCCCCGAGCCGCGGCTACCCTCCTCCTTTCCTCCCGTCCGGCTGCCTCTCTCTTTGCTCCTTTCCCCGTGCGAAGTTAAAGACCCAGCTTTACCATGAGCAGCGCGGGCAGTGCGCGGCCCGCAGATGAGGAAAAGGTGGGAAGAAATGAGAAAAAAATCCTGCCCAGCTCGCGGTGTGCTGCAGCTGCCGCTGTCGCCCACCGCCCCGCGCCGCTGGGGGCACGGGCAGTGGGCGCGGGGGACCTGGAGTGGGGACGGGGCCGTGCAGTGCCCGGGTCGGGAAGGGATGGGACCACCGGCAAGGCGGCCGGGAGCCCTCGGCCCCCCGAGCCAGGAGGGACGGTGCCGTCGGCTCCCCTGCCTTGCCCCTTGCACGGAGCGTAGACACGATGAGGGATTTCCGACCGTCTTGCGGCTGCCCTCGATACTTTCCAAGTAATGTTCCTGAAACAAAGACCCAAATTCCTGCATCCTGATTCCTGCGGCTCCCACAGCTGACTGCCGGCGGCCAAACCACTCTCAAATATTCTGCATCCTTCGGTTTTGCGCTGGGCAGGCATCCCGTTTGACCGCGCCGGTCGGCTGCCCCCGTGGAGGCTGGGGAAGCACACCTGATGCTTCTTCCCTCTGCGGACCTGGGAGCGCAAAGGCAGTTCTGTAGCCACTGCCTTTTAAAGCTCTCCTAAACTGCCTGATCTTTCGTCAGTTCTCTTTCTTGTTTGTTTGAAGAGTTGGAAAAGAGGCATCGTGGCCAGATCCCTTCTTGTGTAATAGCTGCGATGCAATGCTTGTGTATGACTCCACATATCACAAAGTATTTAAAAGTACCTTTTTAAAGAAAACTCTTGATTAAAGCCATTTACCAACCACTAAATGTACCGCGGTGCATCAATAACGGTGTTGAATTTTCAACAAACACTACTGCAGGCAAAGCATGAGTGATGCAGAAAGGGTGTAAAACTGCCCCAGGACTGCAGATCTCATTAGTTAACTATGGTTACATGGGGAGAATCAATAGGAATTCATGACTTCAGAGCCTGGGCATCACTATACATCCCTCACATCACTAAACTTTTGCGAGATATTTTCAGCTAGTGCATTCTTTGAATAATGGTTAGTGAAATAAAATTAAGGTCTCTAGCAAGAGTTTTGATATAGCAAAGCAGAATGTTGCATAATTCAGTGTCAAAATAGCTCTGAGTGAACCTGAGGCATCTTTTTCCAGACGTGTACATCGTGCCCCCAACCCTCAAGCTGCAATTTTTGCCCTAGTTTTAAGTTAAGAAAAATGCAGCTACCAGCACAAGATGTCCTACCTTGCTGTACTTCCCACCTGCAGCCCGGACAAGCCATGGCCCAATACTGTGGCATCAGGCAGGGAGTCCAGTGTGGCAAAAACCCTGAGGGAGCTGGGAGGGGAGCTGGATGGGATTTCCCTGACAGAGGCAGCTTCTCGGCACTGCTGGTTCCCTGCTGAGAATTCATTCTGCAGGAATTCAGCTGTTCCAAAATCAACAGAGCAACAGATCTGCTTCTTCCCCCGTCCTGCAAAATCCTCATGCTTCCTTCCTTTGCTCTCCCGCGGTTCGAGGTGTACAGCGAGCCTTTGCATGGAGCTCAATGAGCCAAAATGAATCATTTTTAGGTAGGTTTTCAGCCGAATCAGCTCCAGGTAGTGGCTTTTTGCTTTTCCCATATACATCCTTTGTCTTCGGCTAACAGAAGGCAGGGAGGACAGGATAATGCAGGCAGGGCAGGCATTGCTACGGCAACTCCAATTTAGAGCAATTGAAGCCGCTGTGTAACTGTACCCCAGTGGGGATGGGTGCACATATCCAACCACCCTTTCTCCTTCCCCCTGCGTTTGTAGGAGTTTGATTTTCTGAGCTTTCTCTTTCTACATGATAAACACGTTAGAAAGTTACGGGTGGGAGGAGGAGCTGAGAAGAGGTAGAAAAAATAGCAGCGATAAAGGACTTGCCACAGTCTCATTTTCGCAGAAGACCAGGTGAAACAATGTGTGTTTATCTGGTGGAGCCGGGCTGGAGCTTTACGCTAGGATTAGGATTGCTATTTGAGTCGAAGAACTCGTCACAGAGAGCAGCTGGGGAAACGCAGCGGCAGCAGCGTGCTGTGGGATTTGTTGCAGAATTGTGCTGCTGGTCGGTGATGGGGCAGGATGTTTATATAGGTCACGACTTAAAATTTGCCCGTTTCAAAAAGGCTGCTTTGCTGATAAGGGGGTGGGGGCTTCTGTCAACTCCTTGCTGTGGCAGCGGAGTGCTGCTTGGCTGGGACAAGCTGCTTTGCCGAGTGCTGACTTGTGCCTGGTGCAACTTCCACCGGGATGCCTGGCGAGGTGTCTGTCCTTTTCCTCCTGCCTCAACAGCTGAAAGGCTTTGTGGCAACCCAGGATCGTTTCAAGGCTTATCTTAAGGAGTGAGGCTATAAACTAACACTGACACGTTTCCCTTAAAATGCTTAGCTGTAGCCTTTTGTGGCCGAATTGCTTAAGAAGCAGCATCTGAGCCACCCATTCTCCTGCGGTGGGGGCAGGCAGCTGGTGGTAGCGACGGCTCAAGCCAGCCCCAGCACTCTATTTCTGCTCATGAGTCAGATTCCTGCAACTTCTAGTTATTTTGTGCTTTGATAAAAAAAATACAGAGCCATTCATTTGTCAGATTATTCATCTTGCTCTTGGAGGCAGCTTTTTGATTTTATGCTAGTTTGTTGTTTGGATTCCCGCTCCCCCCCCCCGCCAAAGGTTATTGACCCTGGCACCTCCATGTCAAAGCAGCTTGTCCAAAACAAATCTGTTTTCTCAGTGTCAGGCTGTAGCCCAGTAGCTCGTAATGAGCCCAGAGTGTTCTTCCTGAAGTGCAGGAATGTGCTCGCTGTTTAAGCCAACCAGGCAGATCTAGTTAGCCATGGAACAGGGAAATCTGCTTCTCAGGCAGTCAGTTAGGAGAAAACAAAGGCAGGAGGCCAGCTTTCACGTTTCAGGCTTTGTCTGAATAAACTGAACGGCAGTGCCTTCAAAACTGAAATGTGTCAGCAGCTTGTCTTGCTCATCTTAAATAACTTAATTGCTCTCCCAAAGACGATTTTGGGAGATAAGTCATGCTTCTCTGGTTGTGAAATACTCAACAAAAGATACATCTATTGATAGAAAGTACCCTGTACAAGTTTACTGACTCCAAGCAGTACATCACTCAACAGGAGCAGAGCTGGACCACTGTGGAAAAGATCTGTTTGATAATCATACTCATTTTAATTGAATGCTCTTTCCCCCTAGATGTAAGAGAGCTTTTCTTCTGACTGGGTAGAGGTTGGGATGACAAGTCAGCTAATTCTTTGAGGCTGAAAAGTGCAACATTGGGAGTTTCTTTTTGCTTTACTCTCCTACCACAGCAAGAAAGTACCATGAATCCAATGACTATCAGTTCATCTGCTAACAGGAAGAAAGGAGTCTTCACCAGGTCACAGAATAGAATTAGTCATAAACTTGGGTTATTTATCAAGAGAAGCATATAAAAATTTTTTACAGGTTTAATTGGTGTTTTCTGTCCTTATTTGAAAATAAAGGAATGCAATAATTGCATAACTATTAAGCTTAATTTTCTTTTGCAGGCAGATTTCAGGGTATTGAAGCTGGTTTTGCATTCTCCTTTATGCAAGGAAAGAAATGTACGATTTGGATTAGATTCTTGCCTACATAAAAAATTAGGCTGTTTATCCTACCAAGGATGGACTCAAGTGAAAAAGTGGAAATCTCAGTCACTGACCCCTTCCCCTACTCTCTCTTCCCTTCCCCAAATATTCCTTCTCCTCATGGTTTTGGGTGGAAACCATAGTGGGAACAGTGAATCAGGACTACCAATGCACTCCAGACAGCTTTAAAATTTGAGGCCAATTCTATCTCTGTTAGGCTCCGTGGATCCTTCTGGCAAAGCCCTGCGAGTGCAGGAGCAGCTCTGCCAAGGCTCCAGCAGATGCACCGTGTCCAGCTCCCCCTCCCTGAGGGCCCCCAAGCCGTTGACCCAATTCTCCAGGGTATTAAATAGATGGGGAGGGAGGGGGCAGCCCCACAGGAGAGAGTGGTAGAGGAGGACAGCCCCCTGGAAGAACCCCTGGTATTGCCCTGTGCTACAGCAGAAGCAGACCAGCCCATGGCAGGCTCCCACCACCTCCCAGCCCTGATTCTTAGTTCCCAGCACAGCCCATCAATTGGTACTGGTACCCATCTGGAAGCAGATGAAGTGTGGGGACGAGCAGTCTTAGAGGGGAAAGGTGCTAAAAACACTCCTAAATCCTGGAAATCCTATGCCTCGTTAAAACTGCACTTATGCCTGCTTCACTTTATAACTCATCCCTGTCAACACAGCTAAGATCATCAGTCCAGTGTCTCCACATAAATACTCGCTGTTTCTCTGGAAGGTCAAGGGGCCTTGGCCACAGCTCCTCTCCTGTCTTCCTGTTTTGACTGAGGGAGGACAGGGCTTGGAGAGAAGGTTGTAGCAACCGCACTGTACACAGGCGCTGCTTCTGAAACATAAGATTGGGCAAAGTGCTCAAGAATAGCACTGGGTGAGGGCTGTTGGCAAGTTGCGACTTAGCTAAAAATGAGGTTCTGAGGTAGCCAAATCCATTCATAAATTGGAAGCAGTTTTGTGGAATAGTTTCAGGCAAAACAAATGGCCAAGCATTTCATTTTGGGCACTGGCAGTACAAGCTGAGGAATCAAAGAATTATTAAAGCACTTGGAGGTAGCAGTTGCCTTTCCCTGAATAGCCCGCTGGTAAGGGAATCCACATGGGCGGTGGGAAAGCAGATTCAGTCCTCCTCTCAGCCTCTGGGGATTAAATTCATATCAGACAGTGCAGGGAAATAACATGATTGTGGGGTAGGTGATAGCTAGAGAGAGGCAAGAAGAAACATGTACAGGCTGGAGCAGGAGGAGCACCCTCCCCATGGGAAAGTGCACTGCCCACCAGCCCCACAGCGCTGGATGCTGAAGAACTTGGTAAGGGCATCCAGCCAGGAGGAAGAGAGACCCATTCCCCCAAATTTTTAACTACCACAAAGTAACCCTTGTGAGTGCCCAGACAGTCTGGGTTTTGTTTAAGAAGAAATTGCTAGTTTGAATCAGGGAGAGGAAAAGTTCATCCAGGGCTCCCAGATCCAGTCTGAGTGACCAAGTTTAAAAAAATCTGGTTTGGATAAGTAAAAACACTGTTTTGGCACCCTGAATTACTTTTTACACCCAAGCTAGAAGCTGAAGAGAGTAATTTTTCATTGTACAGGTCTAACAGCCTCTAATGCTCTCTCACAGGATCATTTATGCCAAAAATTTCCTCGCACAAGGATGTGCATGCACAAACTTTTTCAATCACTCTTAACAGTGCTGGGTGCACCCCTGCTGCAGGCTGCCTGCCTTTGGAGCTGCCATAGGCTGCTGTTAAGTCAAAAGAGGTAATAAATGATTTGGCCCCACGATGGGATCTGGATCCCTGACCTGCAGTAAGGGAGGAATTACACACAACTTAATCCCTCCTGTTTTCCTCCTGGAAAGCCACCACTGGTTTTTGAAACAGAATTGGCTGGAGACAACAATGATTTCAGGTGACTTGTAAAGAAAGTCACCTGGCCTGACCCAAAGCTACAAAATGAATCATGTATTGGGCATTCCTGCGAAAAGTGATACCTGAGATCTCTGCAGATGCTGTTGAGCTTAAGGCTTCCACTTGATTTCTTACCTGTAAATTTCTCCTCATCTGACTCAGACAACTGTCTTCCTCCTGAGGTAAACTTGGCTTCTGGATTTGTTCTTGAAAGTGATGAGAGAGGCAGTGACAAGAGCAGGAACTGTTCTAACATCCAAGTGTTCTTATAGCCTTATCTAATTTCCCATGACCTGCTATTAAAATATGTAAAGAAAATATCTCGGTCCTTTTAATGTACATGATTACAGATGTGTTTGAACTCAGCAAGTATTGAGCATGTAGTTAGCTCTCTAATGAAGTGATCTTTATGAACCTACATGAAATTACCACAGATGTAGGCTAGAGAATTATTTTTTTTCAGTGGTAAAATATTTGGAACCTGATTTGAACAGAGCTGGGGGAGTCAGCTGGGATATTTGGTTACAAAGCCTCTTATTTATGCCTTGAACTTAAGAAGTAAATAAAATTCCTGAAACAATTCTTTTAAAATTTTTTTTAGTTATTGGGCTATATCTCCTAACCAGCATTTCCAAAAGATATTGTGTCCTTCACAGTCCCTTTTGGTAACCACCATTGGCTTTCTCAAGCTCTTTGCTTTTTAAGCAGCAGTATTACCTCATGCAGTACTAGTTCTTCTTGTCTTCAAGGGAGCGCTTTGGAGCAGCAGAGAAATGGCTGGCCAACATGTAGCAACATGAGGTCTCTCAGGGTTGGGATTTCTGAGATGTTTCAGAGGGTAGCCTCATGTTCCCTCGGTCTCTGAGGATATCCTAAAATCATGTGTCCAAGTGGAGATTTGTATACTCGAGTCAGGCTGAAGGGAAGGAGATACATTAATGCAGCCCAGAAAGACAACTATGCCAGATATGCTACATGTCCTGAAGGGCTCCTTCCCTGCCTGTTAGTAAACTCTTAGCCTAGCCTTCATACTGAGCAATATTTATCCTGAAACCCAATATCTGCAGCCAGATTGCTCACAGAGTCCTGACTCAGTTAGTTTCGTGCTTGAAGGACTAAACCTTAGTGAGGCGATTTTGCTTGCACAGACTGCAGATGGCATGCCTTTCCTTCGGTGGCTGGTATGCTGGTGTTGAGTGATGCCCTCATTGATTAATTGCTCAGATTTTATTCCTTAACTAAGTCAGTTATTGGCACGACCCAGTTGCCAAGAGCAGATAAAGGCAGGATTTCTTGATATTTGGTGCCCAGATGCCTTGAGGAGGTGCAGCAGCGGGCATCAGCTCTTAGCAGGCAACAGACCAACTTGGCTCTTGGGCAAGAACTTGTGTGAGGAATCAAGAAACTGCAGTGCTTGGGCTGCAGCATTGCCTTAATTCATCCCTCCTTTTCGCTACAGAGGTGGCAAATATACCAGGGAATAAGTGGTTTCACACAAGAAAGAGTTCTTTCACAAATCAAACTCCTTATAACCAAGAGGTGAGGGTACACACTAAAAGGTTAAACTAAATCAAAAGGGTCTCAGAACAAGTTGTGATTTCATCAATGACTTTTGCTAAAAGCTTACTGTTGCACGACACATTTTAAAATTCCCTTTCTTATATGCTCAAGTGGCATGTTTACTACCAGTAAACATGTATCTCGGGTTCTTCTTTTTTCCTCAACCATACAACTTTTCTGTTCTGCCACTGGAGCAATCTTCCTTCATTTCTTTGTCTTCAACACCTCCTTCTTCATATTTAGCCTTGACCTCTCCTCCTCTGCCTGCAACTGCCTCTTGATGCCTCAGTTCCTGCTAGCTCCCTGTAATCTTGTTATACAATGGAACATTTTTGGCTTACATAAATGCAAGATTGCATCTTTATCTCATTAAGAAAGGAAACATAAGTCATGTAATTAGAAAAATCAGGTAATTAGAAGAGGTAGATGCTTTTTTTCCTGAAATGTGGCAGACTCAGAAACTCCTAGCTTTTGTGTAAGAACTGTACTTTAACCAGATTTTAAACTTGGATTTGATAAAATGACTTACCACATTCTGTCAACCTGGAGGTAAGATTCTTGCTTGCAACTTTCTTGGAGACGCAAGCTTTGATCCTAATACTTTGATTTGCACAAAACCCATGGTTCTAAGATATTGTTGAATTTGCAAAATGCTCTTTTACCTCCATGTATCTTCTCTGATGAAATCTCTGTGGTTCTTAATTTCACTGAAACCTGAAGCTTAATAGAAAACAAATTGATAGAATTACCAATCTCTACTTTGTGCTAGTGGCTTCTGTTTCCAGTTGTGAACACAATTAGTGTCCAATCACACGTGCCAGATTAAAAGCTGTATTTACTGAAGTGGTCAACATGTGAAATTCCTAATGAGGAGGAGAGACCAGCCTTGTAGATGAGTGTGAATGAAAGACTAACTTTCTAGCTACAAAGTTCATTAACCCAGGGAGGACTTCTGAGCAAAGTGGACACAAAATTGCTGGTCCTGGAAAAGGTGAATTTTTTAGTTTGCTGTAAGGAGCAGGTTGTGCTCAGAACTTCTTCCCCTCCCCCTGGCCACCCCAGCATGCCCAAAACAAAAACCATTCTTCTTAAAATGATAGTACCTCTAACCTATAATGACATCTCAGCTGTTACATGAAAATATTTTCAGACTGCTCCAGGACCAAGGGAGGCATCCCCATGCAGAGCCGAGGACTTGCACTAATGAATCCATTGACAGCCAGATAATTGCCTGGCCTTGTGCAGCGATGCCTGCCTAATCCAAGCAGGGGGCTGGCTCTTGCAGCCACCCTGGCACCGCATCATTTGGCTCCCAAACATGGTACCAACACGTGCAGGCTTCGATACAGCAAGAGTGCTCCACAGGAAAATGCTCCCAGAACAAGTGAGACTTTAGGAGGTGACAATTTTGTCTGGGAGTCAGGACAACTTTTGGATAGTGGATATCAGGCACCAGCACGACCCACCAAACTACATGTCTGTCTATGACATAGGGCAGAATCATGTTTAATCAGTCCAGATCCAAAACTAATAGAGCGTTAATCCAGATAAGCTTTTAGGACAGTAGCACTACTCAAAAACTGTCACAGGGATTCTTATTTGAAAAGTAACCAAACAGAGAACAGACCTTTTCCATTCCATAGCTGTGTGCTGCAGTGACAAACACTAGCTGTTTCAATATACCCCTCTTCCAAAAAGTACAAAGTTAGCTGTTACCAGTGCAATAAGACTAAGCCAAATACTGACACCCAAAAAATAGTACTTTTATTCTTCTCTTTTCCTATGGCTTTCTAAATATGCTGGGTTTTTTTAAAGCCTGCTCAAAAGCCACAGAGAAAGCCATTCTATCTAAATAAAAGTTAAGAAGATTGTTTTGCAGAAGATGAGACAGGGAAATCACTGGCATTGTTGAAGAGGGGAAAAACTGAACCCCTATGAGTGACTAATCGGGATTACCACAACTGAAAGATACGCTTTTTGGAAAGAACATTTAGAGCCCAATTTTCCAGGCAAAGCTCCATTTTTAAAATGTCCCTGACCGACTCCATACGTTAAATATGGCTGTGCACTCCTATGTGTCCCTGATTCCCCACAGCTCTACAAAAAACAGTGTAAGCATGTTCTTGCAGCTCGTGTGGGAAGCTAACATCTGGATTGTCTCTTTGGTTGACCTAGGAGGCCAGATTTGTCAAAACTTGAAAGCACTGTGCGGAAAATGCCTCTCTAGGCTTCGAAGCCAACTCTTGTTGGTTCAGCTAACTAGGTGGTGGAATTCCCCAAGTTTTACATTTGCCTTTGCAAACACTTCTTCGAACTGGCGCCAGAAACCTCTCCCCTTTAACTCTAGGGAATGAAGCAGAAGAGCTACTGGCAACCTTTTCTTCTTTTTTATGGCACAAGCTGGTTCTTTATCTTCCACTTGTACCTCACGCATCCCTGTGATCGCACTGCTTGTCTGAAGGGTATTTTGATAGCGCTCACCCTCCCAGATAGATCCATGCTTTCCAGGGCCAGCCAGCTGGCTGTTGTGTCCTCCAGCTCTTCAGGAAAATTTCCCAGTCCACCCCACTAGCACTGTGAGCACAGGGACCCAGGAGTGCTCATCAGGTGTTTGGTTTGCATTAATCCTCTAGCTGCCAGCAGAAAGGTATGCCAGCTCTTTAGCTTCACCTTGCATTAACTGACTTTGCATCAAGTCAGTTGCAGTGTTCCTAAAACTGAGGATTCTGTAATCAAGTGTTAAAAATAACTCCAGCACCCTCTTACAGCTACAATAATAAGGCTTTCCTGAAGACAGCTTTGGTTAAATCCCAGAATAACAAAGTCAGAGAAATTCTAGAAATGCTTAATCTGCAGTTATGCAATCTAATTTCTGTCGTATGGACAAACCCCATGCTTCAGACCCCTGATAGAGCATCAAGTTAGAGGAGAAAGGCACCCCTTTTCCACTTTCATTCATGGTGTGACACAAGGCCACAAGTGACACCATTCCCCCCATCTTCTCTGCACATATTTGCTGACCTCCACCTTCCGAGGCAATGCAGTGCATGATACAAAGTGAAGTTCTGGGCCAGCACAGCACCCTGTGGCTCTTATCTGTGTTTTCTGCCTCCATTCTAGCAGCTCTACCTGCTTTTGCAGAGAACCCTTTGCTGGGTTTTGCTTCCTGGATGGTGGCTGCCAATGCTTCCGGGGGATGAAAGCCAGATTCTCCTGTGTACGAGAGAGAAGGATGTGCTGGCGGTTGCATTTTCCAAGAAAGAGGTGTACAGTACAGCTTCTCTTTTACAAGATTAAACAATTCTAAGAATGTACCCTTGTGTGGTTTATATCCTCTGGCTTTGTAAACTCAACCTGTGCTTTCCTGCAGGGCCTTCAGTACACATGCTTTCTATGCTCTGTTCCTAACATCTTAAGCCAATCCTTTTTGCCAGTTTGTCCAGAAAACAGGCAAATGGAATAAGCAATTGGGCTTCTAGAAACTTGCATAAGAATCTGTGTGTGAGTGCCGAGCTCTGATGAAGGAGGCTCTGAGCCCAGGAATGTACCTACTTTCTCCTTCCTGTATTTAGCTGACTAAGATTCCTAAACAGCAGCTCCACATCCTAAATTATAGGTTTGGACTGGAGCACTTGGCCCATGGCTTCGATGTCTTGTGTAATTCTGCTGCAGCTAAACACAGATTTTTCCAGAAGATGGCCCTGTGTCTCCTAACACTTCAGGCTTTTCCCCCCCAGGATCATTATTCCCAGCTGAGAGACTGCAAAATGTTGCACCGAACAGGTGAGATGCTCAGGACTAAGGTAAAAGGCTTCTTCCCTGAAGTGCTGCTTCCTCTGCTCTCATGTGCTGCTGACACTGGTGCAACTCTGTAAAGCTGCTCCTGTAAAACAGGGCAGAGCAGAATCTGGGAGCCTCAGTCAGACTGTTTTCCTTTACTGTATGCACTAAGAAACGATAAATGACGATACTGAGGTTGAGACATAAAACCAGTGACTGCAGTAGCAGTTCACATGGCTTTTGCAAGATTATAATCTTACTGCCAATGTGTCCTTGTCTTTGGAGATAACCCTCTTAATCAGCTGGAAAGCCAATGGACATTGCTGACCAGAAAAATGTGCTATAGAAAAAGCAAAAGAATGGGAGGGCAGCTGAACTGTGACACTAAATAACAGTAATAAGTCAGACAACCCCTAACACTGGTGAGCAAATACTGTTCTACTTGAGTGGGAAGAGAAAAACTCATGGGTATGCCTGCACAGAAATGTTCTCCTGTGGCTGGGTCATGTGCACTCAGGAATTAAACTGAAGCTGAACTATTTGCTATGGTAGGGAGAATAGTTTTTGACTAAATCGGATGTGACACAAGGTGTCTGGAATAAACATTAAGAATTAGGAAAGTTTATGGTCTCAGAGGAAAAAGAGAGCAGACCCTTTCAGACATACAGAATTGATGAAGCACATTGCTTTTTCAGACTCACAGAAAGTGGTCACTGGCCAGTTGGCTACTTCATCTGTGGAGAAGGGGCCAAACTGCTGCTTCCTTTCTTTCAGTGAAGGTGCTTTCTTTCAATGAGTCTGCTCCCCTAGCCCTTCTGTTGGATTTATTTATCATGGAACCTGAAGGAAATGGACACCAGTTAAATCTGTCATGCATGATGGTAAATCAGCAGGTTTACAAGCTATTGATTGATAGAGGGAATAATTGTGTCTCTTGTTTCCTTAAACTTTATGATCTTAAAATAACACAGATGCTATTGAAGAAATTTTTTAGTGATTGAGCAAGTCATCCTAGTAAACCAAACAGTTATTCTTTTCTCATAAAACATGAATAAATTTAATGTGTTTCTTTGGCACAAATTAGTGACTGTCTGCAAAAGCACTGAAGATAAATATCTGACTTAGAGTGCAGAAGTGGCTATAAAATTCCAGTTCTAAAACAAGTCCTTGATCAAAGTAGCATAGTTGCAAGGGATACTGATTAGAAGCTGAAACATTAATTATGGCCAAGGATCAAGAACACCCCTTATCTACGCTTAAATAAAAAGTAATAAAGAACCAGAGATTTGTCTTAAGGCCAAAGCTAGAGAGTCCTGAATTGCTACTAACAAAGCACAAAGGTTTATGACACAGTGACGTTTCAGTATCTCATCTAGTATTTCTACTGCTCTAAAAGTGAGCTCTGCTCATTCAGCAATGATGCAAGAATAAAGCCCTGTCTGGAGTGAGTAGGCAGCATAGGCAACTGCGTTTCAGCTAATGTACTAAGTGAGTGTAACCTGCAGGAAGGAGGGGGAAGAGGTCTGGGGTTCTGAGTAGAATAAGATGGTTGCCCACGGCCAAACAACCTGGGAGGTGCTGTTCCATCAGCTGCTGTGATAACTGGTGCCGACCCTTATACAACATGGACGCATCACAAGTTTCTATCCACACTTAAAAAAAAGCTGGTTTTCAGTTGGTAACCATTGATCTGGTCACTACTGAAGACCAATGAAAGACAGAAGAGATTTAAACACCTCAGACTGAGCAGCAAAGTAGAGGGGAAAGATCCAGGTTTGTGCCTTCTCTCATGGAAAGATGGATGAGCAGTGGTGGTCTGAGTCACTCAGCTTTGTATAGTCTGTCAGGGAACAATGGAATAAGATATGACACCTAAAGCAACACTTCTAAAAAGTGGCAATACCACAACATGACTAGCCTGTGCAACTCATCAGTACAGTTTACCACAGCCCATTACTGCAGGATTTGGAAGGACTAAATATGTGAAATGCCAGAAATGGTAGTTTCTCCATTAAAATGAAAATAAACATACGGTATAAAGTTTCCAGACTCACAGATGTCTCAGACCTTCAGCTGGGATGGTTCAATAGAGGCAATATTTTCCAAAAACTGTTCCCTAGATTGCTTTGCATTTTTACATGAAGCACCTTAGACCAGAATCTGTCAGAACTAATATACCACATCAGATGAAATGGACTAGTGCAATAAAAACATGTATATATAATGTAAACCCATCTCCAGCCATTGGTAATCAAGACTTGACCCAAAAAAAGCCACCCCGAGTCCCTAAAGATTAATTATTCCTTGAGATGGAAGAGTCTTTCACTAGATTATTTGTACAGATGTAAGTCTCACGTAAAAAATTAAGAAATACACAGAATTTCAGCTGTAACACTAGTCAACTGATTCAGCCAAAAGCAGATGCAGTAACTGCAAGCATTTTCCTCTATTCTACCCTCCTTCCATATCTGAAACTGTGCTGTTCCCTTACATGTGAGACTCTACCTTTCTTCACCTATTCTTTCTGCTTTTCTTACTGACCAAACTGGCCCAGGCAACTGAGAAAAGATGCAACTCAATCATCAACATTTCCTTGACGGGTAGACTTTAGTTTACAGCATCAGGAAACAACAGGGAGCTGTGTTCACACAATCTCTCAAAGAGTGTGAAGAGGGGGAATTCTAGTGCTGGGTTCACATCCCATTTTCAGTCTCTTCAACAAATGGAAAAAGTAAAAAAAAAAGATTTTTTTTTCAACATCTATATTAGGTAATGCATCACTGTCCTCTAAATTCTCTGCTTTCATACAGAATGTTAGAAGTCAAACAGGCTGAAGAAATCTAGAAGACACACTGTTTGCAAAATCACGTTTCAGAGAGAAAAAACACTGATAGCACTTTTGGAAATACACTTGTCTTTCAGATAACTAATTATCACTTAGGCTCGAGCTCCCCAGACCTTTCAGCTGAGTCCTGTTGCTCTGTGCCAGTCGGCCCGAGCTTTGCAATTGCGGCTCATTGCTGGGGCAGAGGTCTGAGGTTACTGTCATCAGTCACCACAGGCTTGTAATATTCACGTCAGAGCTTTCATCCCGATGCCTCTCTCAAATCCTCTCCTGCAGGTTCAGGCAGGGACAAAGCAGAAAACATGTTGGAGGTTGTCACTGCTCCATGCCTCGCGCTTCTGTAACGCTGCCCGGCATGCCCCAAGTGAAAAGTAGCCATTGAGTGTGTCTGAAAAGCTGGTGGCTGCCATGGTGTTCCTTACATCCAACTAACAACCAGGAAAGGGCCCTGCCAGAGGCCGAGCGTGCTTTTGGGAGGCTTCCACAATGAAAGCAGCAAAGCACTGAAACAAGTGTCTCATTGTCTCCCTCAATTAAGCACACAGTATTGCATCATCACTTCTGTAAATACTCTAGAGTGCCAAATTGGGCCGTTTTGCTTCTAGGCCCTCATTCAGGTCTGTAATAAATCAGGGCACGTGTGAGCGGCTTTGCATTTTAAGTAACCTTTAGGCGCTGCATGCTGGAGCAGAAAGTTCCTCCCAAGCCCAATCAGAAGTTGGTCCATTTTGTGTCTCTCAGAGTCAGCCAAGATGGGGCACTGAGCAAGCAGGCTGGAATACGGTCCCATTATCCCAGAGTGATCTGTCACCAGCCTACAGTTCTGGGACTGAAAGACAGGGATGAAGACATCCCCAGGTGTCTTCAGCAGTCCTTCAAAGACTTTTCTTTCATCAACATGGAAGGGTCCGATGTCCTTAATCATTGAAGCGTCTGCTAGCAGCTATGAGTTTCACACCTTCTAGCTCAGCAGCTGGTGGAAGAGAAGATGTTTCTTTCATGACAAACTCATGGACTGCCAGGCCAGTGGCAGCTGTAAAAGGACAGCTAGGAGAGAGAGGAAGGAGAGCTACTGCTACGGTGAAATGCTCCTTCCCAACAACACTTACTGCCAGTCCTGCTTCTCTTCTTCCTTTGGCATTGTCAAAACCAACAAATCTGACATCCTCTCTTCATACTGTCTCATTTCCAGACACCTCTGGTGTCTGGTTTTTTCACAGGAGAAGCAATGTCGTCTTGGCCCTGCACTTGCAGATAGCAAAATCCAGCTCTTGCCATTTGTTGTTGACAGACAGGAGCATAGCAGAGCAGTTTGACTTGCCCAACTTCACTTTTTCTTAAAGTGAATCAGATGTCCCTATTGCAGCAGAGCAATGCCCATGAAAAGAATGGGAGAGTAGCGTCACTGCACACCCTTGGCCACAACCACTAAGAGCTGCTCTCTCATTATAAAAAGTGTAGGAATCATAAGTTGTTTTCAGTACAATTTTAGTGACTAGACAAATAACTTCTGTAACCAGTTTTATGCTTTTTTGCTTAGTTTGGCCCACATGTAATTTTGCTTGCCACATTGGCTAATGGAAAACATGGAAAATATGACTGTTTTGAAAAAACAAGCTTACTCTGAATTTTGGCAATGATGAGCAAACATCGATGCAGCACACAGTACAGAAAATGTCACTTATTAGGTGGTTTCTTGGGCTCATCTTAAACTGAAGCAGAAAAAAAAATATATAAATAAACACTAAAGCAACTACTATTTCTTAACCACACAGTAAAGCACCTGTTCAGAACTGGGAATACCAGTAGATAGTCCTGATCTTCAGATTGTGATACCAACAATGGTAAGTTGATTTGAGGAGAAAAAAGTCAAATCCAAACTCCTGCACTACTGAAAGGTCCAAGCTATTTAAACAGCCTCTGATCAGCAAGTGGTTGACCAGCTCTTCTCAGCCAAAAACTCATCTTCCCCTTGAGTAAGCGATTTTATCAAATGGCTGTTGTAGGAAAGCCCTTTCTCTCTAGAGAAGATATTCTGAAATTATTTTCATATCAAATGCGTTTGATTCTACTTCCTAAGGACACTAGTATTCTCTCTTTCACAGAGACAGTGAGACAATTTTTTGCTTTGCTGCCTTTTCCCAGTCTAATCCCACATGCTCCACAGTTTTGAGAAAAAGTGCACGGCACTTTTCTATTTAGAAGTTGGAACGTGGTTGCCTGGGGAGGTAAGGGATGGTCATCACTCAGGATGAATTATACCACAGGTCTTGTGCCCATCTCAGGGTCTCTAGCACTGAAGGAGAGGTAAGCAGTAGGCTGACATTATGCTCATTCTTTTCCTTTTCCCATCAGACTCCCAAAGGTTCCTGTCTGGAGGCGGTGAAGATTGCCATTGATGCTGGTTACCGCCACATCGATGGTGCCTTTGTCTACTTCAATGAGCATGAAGTGGGACAAGCCATCCGGGAGAAGATTGCTGAGGGGAAGATCAAGCGAGAAGACATATTTTACTGTGGCAAGGTGAGAACCTGCACTCAGATTATTTACACTAAATCCAGGATTTCCGTGAATGGTCTTTCTTAAGAATGCCGGCGGTCAACATCTGGAAGGCTTCCTTCCAGATCCAACATCCTTTATTTTTCTTTCCTAGCATTGCCAAAATGCTGCAGATCTTTACGAACACAAGGTTTGCTGTGAGGCACAGGAATCACTGTTGTTCTCTGTTTAAATCTCTGATAGCAGTGGGAACCATTCAACATCCCTTCTGCTTAGTATTGCAGGCACCTGCAAGTTAGGACCATGGCTACATTCAGCCTAAAGTGCTGCCTAAACTCTTAGTGTGCCACATGTTGTGTTGTCACACACAGAGCCCCATCTGGACAATGATCCTGCAACTGAGCTATTTTCTGTTAGAGCAATTCCCTGCACAGGTTTGCCATGAGGTTGCACAACGAAAGGGGTGGGAGCAAGCACGTGCCTGCCAGTGTCTGTGCATGGGAGAATAGCAAGTGCCTACATTGGTACTACTGCCAGAAAATTACTCATCAAACTACACCCTTAGTTACTGTATCACCTGTCATTAAAAACTTTAAGGATTATGAATCAACTTACTTGGAGAGAAGATGTCATTACACTTCTGTTCTAGAGCAATGAGACTGGAGTAATGCATGAGCTATTTTATACATTCGAGTCTTAACTCTGACTTGACTGTCCTAAAATAACAAAATCCCTTGTCCAATGAAGTGTCTGACAAAAGCTGTCACAGCTACGGTGAATTACCCCAGGTATTAGAGAGCTCACTGCACATCACAGAATAAAGACTGATGGTGCCTGTTCAGTTTCTAAGGGAGTTTATGGTCTCAAATAGTCCTTCCTGCAGTGCTTCTTTGAACATATCAGCCTAATATTTTCCCTTTCTCCTTTCCCAAATAAGACGTAATTCAAATTACTCAATAGACTTGCAAATAAACACCACTGTTCCTAGAGTGAAAGATCCCATGGGATGAGAGGCCTGGCTTACTGTGAGCAATTTAGTTAAGTTCTATGATCTGGGAAAACTAAGCTTCAGATTGGATAGTTTGCAGACCAAGTGGATTTTCAGCAGCTATAGACCAATTCCCAAGTACAGCAGTTTCCAATCTGTAAAATATGCACCTCTTTTCCAAGTTTTCTGCTTGGTTCTACTGAAAACAAGCTTGCCATTCTGAGAAAAGCCTCACGTTCTCAAATTCTCTGCCTTTATCAAGGGACTTTCTCAATCTCTCATATGCCAGATATGTTGATTTGGATCAGTGAAAATATTTGGTTTCAACAGTTTTATAGCTTCATTACTGCAAATTATCAGTAGTATTACAAATCAAAACCACCAAGTTGTGCCAAAAGGTTAGAACCAGATGTCCTAACAATTTTGAGTATTTTAACTTTCTCAGCTGCTTCCCCTACAGTTTATTCGCCCATATCAACCTTTGGGCTCTATGAAAGCATATCTCCCGGTAAAATTTCCAAACTTCCTTTGCTTACTAAGCCTTCCTGTATTCAGTTGTCTGATCTGATCACCAGATGATTTTCCTGGTTGATAATCACTACTTAAACATTGAGTCATTTGGAAAACTGCAGGTCCTGCAAGCCACAGGGCTGCAACACACAGTACCACGACAGCCAATGCCTGTGCTCCCTGCCTGTTCTGTGTCTGTGAGATGGCACACATATGGATTTCTCTTACAGTTTTGTCCTATTTGTGCTTGACAAAACATCAGCTGCTCAGGGTGATAGTCCATTATAACATTTCTATAATCTTTAAAAGAGTTCAAAGGCAGAAACGGAAAATACTCTGCAACTAATTCAATCCATCATAATCTAGGATTTTCACAGGTTTCACTCAAAGCTCTCACAACAGCTCTGAACTTCCCAGAAGGAGTGGGAATGAATCTCCCTTGCCTTATGTATCTTCAGTTTAATGTACCTCACAAATTTAGGTATCTTGCAAACTACAGGCAAATCTCAACCCAGTAGATACCTCAGGCTTGATCAGTAACTGATTAATATGAACTGTTGCACCTTCTAGGAAACATGGTAGACACATTCTTGGAAGCACCAGGCACTACAGAAGTTAGCTACGTGTTCTGCCTTGCAGACATAGGAAGTACTGGACATTCCCATGAGGCTTCAGACTGAAGGCCCTCGTGCAGATCTTTCCTTAAGCAAGGATGCTGCAGACAGAAGGCTGATCCATCAGCAGGGACTGACGAGAGCAGCCCTGCTGAGTGGCAGTGTTACTGGAACAGTGACCTGGTGTGATCACGCTCCATCTGCCAGTTGAAATCATCAGCACTTGCACTTGGCTCTCGCTGCTGGCTGCCTGATCAGGCAGAGCAGCTCTGCATCCAGAAATTTTAGAGGTTTTATATCAACTGCCAACATCTCACTTGGCTTATACAGCAAGACCTTTTTGGTCTCCTCTTTCATCCCAGGATATTTCTTTCATTAAACTAGAAGTAACATTTCCAGGAAATGTGGTGTCCTAAAATGCCAAAGCCAGCTGGCAGCTTTGACTGCTCAAACATGGGTTCTACTTAGGTAGATAATACAATAATTTGTACGAATCATGAAAACAGTTATGAAACTCTCAAGTTTCCATGGCATCAATGTATTGACATAGTAAAAATGTTTGCTGTTTTTAAAGGCTGGTTCTTCAGAACCTCTGCAGTTTTAGAGGCAAGCATATTCACTGGCAAATGCTGAGCTCAATAGAACTGGGCTAGAAAGGGCACTCAGAAAAACTACTAGGCAATATATCTCCTGTTACCAAATTTCTAAAACACAGTAACAAACTGGACATGAAGGGAATACAAAGTCATTTCCTTACTTAAATACAAGTTAAGCTCATTTTGCATGCTTAAAAAAACACGTATACCAAAGGTTTTCAGTAAATCCAGTGGAACAATTAAAGCTCTTAAAAGCAGGACTTTAGTCCTCTTACTGTAGTACACCTTAACCTCTTACCACTGTCTGCTGATCATAAACTCTTCATATCTTGCAGCATACAGTTGAGAAAGGCCTGGTATGAATTTCCAGGTGTTTTGGTTTGTCACCTCGGGGCAGGGTCAGACGCCCTGCTCTCAGCACAGCTTAACACGTCCTTGCTTCTGTGGGCAGAACTGAGCAGATTGTTTTCCCGGGGAATAACTATAACATCGTTTAAAAACAAAACAAGCATCTAAAATAACTTAAAACTTACACAGGCTACACCCTTTAATACCTATAATCAACATCTCCTATAAATCAAAATTTAAGTTTTTTGTCTTTAGAATGAATTCATTCTATACCTTGGCATGCAGTGGCTGTCAGCTTTGGTGGCAGAACTGACTAGACAATGACCATACCAGCAAACAGCAGGTTTTTCCAACCAACAAAAGTGACAAAAACCTACAGGCAACTCCACACGTTTGTTTTGTAAGTTGAAAAAAAAAAACAACCACAAAACAACAAACCCAAGAAAATAGCCCAACTTATTGTGTTCATTCAAATGGCACTTTAAACCTTCTATTGTGTGTTAATTCTGCTGCAGTTAAAATCGACAAAACTCAATCAGTTTACAAAGAGTTCTTGGTTACTAATTACCATACTATGGTTTTATTCTTGCAAGAGGCTTGCATCAGCAGAGTTCAGTTAGAGATAGTGCTGAACACTCACCAGCTAAGCACACTCCATAGCAACCTCGGGGCATAACCCTGAAGGGAAGCAGTTTGCACTAAGGAGGTACAGAAGACTGTGCTTTAACTACTCACACCTGCATCACAGTGACTAAACACACACATCCCCATGAGGGCTGGGGAATAAGAGAAAACTTCCCTAGGGCAGGCAGTCTCTCAGGCTCCACAACCACAGGAGAAAACCAAAAGATTCTCTTAGTGCTGGGTGCTTGACTGCTTAATAGCTAACTCACATGATCCGAGCTTCTGCCTTCAAGCATAAAACTGACCACAGATTCCTTGTGGGAACAAAGTTTTTCAGTGAAAGCATATGCTTGGAAAACAAAAGGAATCTGCCTAAATTCATTGAGCAAGAGTTTGCAATATGTTCAGCTCAGATGAACCTGTGTTGTAATAAAAAAATACATAATGGCTTTCCTGGAGCAACATTTCATCAGTCCTGGGCAAGAATTCTGGTCTTAAGCTCTGCACCTGGCTCTGACAGAAGGCAAGGTAAGGCCCTCACCTCTGCCTCGCCGGGATGGAGACCATGATGTCTTTGCACTCTGCATAATGGTCTCTGTCAGAAGGACAAGAGGGAGGGAGTGTGTGTTGGGGAGCTTCAGCTGGTTCACTGCTCCTCCTGGCACCCAAAAAAAGCCTGTGCTTGCCTCCCCAGCTGTGGAATACCTGCCACCCCCCAGAGCTGGTGCGTCCCACGCTGGAGAAAACCCTGAAGATCCTGCAGCTCGACTATGTTGACCTCTACATTATTGAGCTGCCAATGGCTTTCAAGGTAAAAAGAAAAATTCTTTGGGAAAAGTGCATTAACATAGCTTGAACCAAGGTCTGCATCTAGCCTGTTCCTTGCAGCTTCTACCGTATGTTGTCAATAGCATTTCGGGCAGATAACTTATATATTTTGACATATACTGCATATATGTATTTCTGTGCACCACCCACCCAAAGAGAGGCTTACAGGTGGTGTGAGAGCAGACCAGGAGAGATGTTGCTTGGAGTCCTTTCTGCTGGAAGGACAGGTCTCCCAACTATGGCTGAGCAGTTCCTACTGTGAAAAATTACCACAGCTGAACACTACATGTGTCTGAATCCCCTCTGAGCCATGAGGAGAGAGTCACTGGAGGAAAGAGGTAATACAAATCAGCAACAGGCCAAGGGCAAAGTTCAGAGTGGGAGAGAGAAAGGTAAAAAAGTCACCAAATTTGGTTTCCTTGCTCTGTCCCAAATTCAAGCTGCTGGGCGTGCAGCTTGAATGGTATGATCTTAATCTCCATAACTGCAGTGCTCAGCTTCACTAGATCCCAACAGGTGCCAAACATTGGTTACCCATCTCTTATTCTTAAATAAGAGTCTTTCAAGTCTGATATTCCCTCATACTGCTGGCTCTGGGCAACTTGTGGGCAAAACCTTTGAAAGCAGGGAGCTCACATAGCAGTTGCATGCCTCCCTCTTGCAAGTTCACAAACTTTCTGCTTTCACAGCTTTTTGTACCTTGCTTTGCAATTTTCAATTTTATAAGTACATGGTATAAAGGCAAATGAAATTAAGAGAATGATATTTAAAACATTTAAGTGCTTTTGAACTAATTAAATCCTTCTTCTAAGAGAGAATAGGGTCAGGCAATTAGTTGGTTAGTTGTTTCTGAACGAGGTTTGAGCTCCAAACTGGCCCCTTTATGCAAGAAAGGTAGATCTCTAATTATTAAAATCATATTTTGCTGCAGATTCCAAATTACCAGAGCTATCACATAGGATGCAATTTACCAATGAGACTATCACATTACACTTGCAGCCCTTTTTTTCCCCTGAGGAAGCCATATCCTATTAAGACCTGCATAGGAGTAACCAGACTCTGATATTAAAATTTTATTTATACAGTCACATGTATGGAATCCTTTTGGGTACATTTTTGAAAATTTCCCACCACTATCAATTTCCTGTTTCCCTTTTCTTGTGCTTGTATTCTTTAGTAGTTCATTCTCCCACATAGTGAAGGTCATTGTCTCACAATATAAAGATATAGACAGCTGGCTTTAAAGTAATGTACATCTGACTCCCTGAGGCTTGTATCAACAATCTTGAATAGTTAAAGGAGTAGCAGACCTAGAGATTCATTCATGTTTCTCATGAGAGGAGAGAAAAAAATAAGTCACTTTCTTCCTGAAAAATATACACTTTTCTATGTCAAATACAAAATGAAAAAAACCCATCCTTTTGCAGTGGTAACAGGTTTCCTTTCTTTGCTCCCTCTCTCACAAATACACCCACCCTGCCTGTGATGCTTGCCTTTAATGAGAAGCATGCAGGTGTGACTCTGAGAAACTTCTACACCCCCCTTGTCTGCAGACATTGGTGTTTTCCTCCCCAAAAGTCTAGCAAAAGCAGTCTCTGGTTGGAACCAGTGATGTACTTAAGACAGAACTTAGAGTACCACCCTGAAAACAGTAAGAAACCTGCCTCTGCAGAGCCCAGCCAGTAATTTGTCACAGGGCTTTCAGGCAGAGTAAGAGGATTATGATTTCTGAGAGCACCACTCAGCAAAGTCCCACTGCTTTTCAACAGCTCCAGAATGGCCACCACATGGGGTGACATTATTCGCTGACCCACCAACATTAGCATACACCTCCCTGTATCCTTCCCCACGTAGATTCCCCATTCAGGACTTTTGTCCTTCCTGCCTTTAGCCCTCAGCAGTGCTGCTCAGCTCCTCCACCCTAGCAAGGCAGTAACCAGCAGAAACAGATCTTCTCCAGGCTACCATGTGCCTTACCTCTGCCTGGGGAGCTCATACCCAGCAGGCTTTTTAGGGGACTCTCCTCAGATGACTTATTCATCAATAAGCATCAACTTGTGCACTAAATGATCTGCAAATCTGTCCCAACTGAGTGATTCTGTCATCTGACAGGAAAGCAGACTTGTCCAGTGTAACACTAAAATATCTTGTAATTTTAAAGTAATAACTCAAACCAGACCATTGGCATCACTATTTGACTTCCTGTTGCCCTTCTATTTATAGGACAGGCATTCCCAGGTTGTAAAAATTGCTTTCTTGAGAAAGCCTGCTTGTCAAAGACCATTTCATGAAAACAAGGGGATGTGCAGACTTGTCTTCCTGTGTGTGTGCTGGTGAGAAAATTATAATAGTGGGAGCAGGATTTCTCCTCTCAGTGGTTAACAGCTGCTATGTACTAAACAGGCAAGTAAGCTGGCTGGTGTCTTTTGGAGTGCCCCCACACTTTGAACATGACATTATGAGATGTGGTCCCACATAATGGCAGTGGCTGTATGGTGTTGCCACACTAATTTCAGTGCTCACACAGCAGCATGGTAACAAGCCACCTTTCATCCAGTGTGAAACACAAGGCTATCTCCAAGAGAGCTGCAAGAGAAGCAGCATTTCTGGGATGACTGGTAAAGTGTAGTTCATAAGAACCCAGAAATAAAATACGTGACCAGTAACCACCACCCTATCATCATCAAAACACCGTCTTTCTCTCAGCACTTTATCCATCTGCAGGCAGTTCTTCCATTCAGAAATTCCCTTTTGTAAAAAGATAGCTTGGTAGAGAAAGTTTTGCCTGCAGACTATTGAGCAGAGACAACTGCCCTTCAAACACCTTGCAGAGTTCTCTGCAGGTAGGAGGAAGAATTGATCACTGTAGAAATCCACAGTAGTTCACACCACCTTTCAGTCAAGAGAAGTTCATCTTCAAGCACCATTCATCCTGACTTCGGTCAATTTTAAAACACAAACAATAGAGGGAAATGGGAGGATGGTAAATTAGCTGATATAATTACTGCCTATTGACTACAAAAAAAAAAATTGGCATAGAAGTTGGTGAATTAGAAGTGGGACAGAGTAAAAAGGTCCTGAATTCAGAATCATTTACTAAAATTAAACAGGTCCAACTGTTTAATATGTTGAACCTGCAGTCCTTGGAAAGTGTGCTGGGGTATTCATGGGATGAATGATTTGTTCCAAAACACCATAGGGTGGTTTTGCAAATAAAGCTTTTCCACCTCACGTTATGTTGGCAAACACTTTGCTGTCTAATAGAAAAAAAATGTACCCAACAGCCACCTACCTCCTTCTAGTCAAGATGTTCTTTTTTTTCCAGCAAGACAGAGCAACAAAAGCAACAAGTTGTCTTTGTGGAATTCTCTGAGGAAAATCAGCTCATTTGGAGGAGAGAGGCTTATGCCTGTAACTGAGACCTTGGCCCTCTGAAATCTGAGGCTGTGTTTTCCTTAGGCTCACTTTTCCCATTAAATGCCTTGGATTTGAACTCGACTGAGTTGGGAGGTGATAGTTTCTGATCATATTAGTCACAGCTGCATGTTCCCAAGAAGTTTCCACGTCAACGTCTTGTACCCAGGCCTTTGAAATGTAGCAGTTTGAAGTCAGATTGAATATCAAACATCACTAAAGGGTTTTTGTTCAAAAAAGGGAAAAGCAAAACACAAAAGTGAAATTGTGACCAGACACAAGGGAGGGAGGTGTTAATGCATTGCCTGCAACAGCAATGAAATGACCAGCAAATAAAAGAAAGCTGTGCTTGTGAGATATCAGCTCATAAATCATCTCTGAAGCCTACAGAGTATAGAGATTGGAAGAAAGAGTTTCTAGTGCTCAAGGAAAGGTGGATAATGCACTTAAGAGGTTAGTTATGCCCTTTACTGCTTGTAGCTCTTGGACCCTCCAGCTGTTGAGGAGGGTACCAGCTTGGTCCAGTTCCTAAGTGCCTAGGACACAAGCAGGAGCCAAGGGAAGGGCCAAAAAGAAGAGGAAAGAAGTAGAAGAGAACACAGGCTGGTACTCTAACCCAGTCCTTTGGAAGACGATGAGTCTTTTGGATGCCATAACATAAGGGTCAAAAGTTTACAGAAAAACAAGGCCATCCAGGAACTCCTGAGTGTACTCTCATGTGACAGTTCAGGAGTGTATCCAAGGACGATCTAGCAGATGGGGATGTGGTAAGCCCAGCATGAATGACCTGCTGAACTTTGGGTGTTTCAGGAAACTATTCTGATTTTTTCTGTTGTTTACTAGAGTCCATGAAAAAATTTTTGCTCTAAGGAGTGAAAAATTTTTCTTTAAAGCACAGAAGTATGGTTTTACTTTTCAGCCTGGAGATGCACTCTACCCAAAAGATGAAAATGGAAAATTTATCTACCATGAGACAGACTTATGTGCCACTTGGGAGGTAAGCAAACATGACATCCACCCATGTATGCTTTAAACCCACACATATTCATTCTCATTTGTACTTGTGTTTTCCATAAACATAACTGAAGCAAATTGCCAGGGCAAATGGATTGAATTCTGCTAGCTCCATGGATAAATTTTACTTCTAGCCTTAAGCATGTTTATTTTTGCTGTCATTAAATTATTTTTATAACAAAACATCGTTGAAACATCAGACATCCACGTTCTCTCTGTAAAGAGAGTGCACTCTACATTCACTACTTGAAGCTTTTATCATTAGGTTTTTACCAATCCTTCCCCTTTATCAGATGCTCACAGAAAGAGAAAGTTGGAGCCCTCAGAAAAGACTAGGTCATCTTGAAAAAAATAAAATATTTTCACTTGAAGGAAAAACCAGATTTTGCCTTAAAGCTTACTGTAAAAAAAAACCCCAAACAGTCAACCAAAAAAACCTTATTAAAAACAAAAGAGAATCAACACCTCCCCATTCAAAAAAACCCTGAAAAACAAGCCCAAGACCTTGCCATCACTTGCCACCAGAACAAGTTCACTCACTTCTAGATTTACTTATCAGATGGGAACACAAGATTTTTCTGGTAAGAAAATTTGGAGGGAAGTATCATTTGCCTGAAAGATTGCACCCTACATTTGTTTGTGATGTGTTCTAGTCCTTTAGGCAGATATCTCATTAAGCCTAATGTCACTTGGCTTCGGGATCTTGGGTGAGGCAGAAGGTGAGACTAGCAATCTCCTCACATTTCTGCCTCTCAAAGCCATAGACATCTCTTTAGTTCATGGCCAGAGCTGCTCAGCTCTCCTTCTGCACCAGGCCTGATGAAATAGCATCACTAATTGCATCCAGTTCACACCAAGGGAGACACGAGATGCTACTACCCGCTCCACTTCAGCTTGCACTGTCCAGATCTGGATAGTCATGTCCCAGTTTTGCCCTACTCAAGGTACAGTAGATAAAGATGAAGAACAGTGAAATTCTGAGTGAAATTTTGAAGCGGGGAGAGAGCACAGAGGGGGCCTAAACTTTCCCTTGGTGGCTGAGCCATCCAGGGTGAGGCTCAGGGGGAACGGGGAATTCCACATTAGCTGTTTATGTTACACTTGTATTTGGCTGATGAAGTTCATTCCCCTCTTTTCACTGAATGGTCACTGAGATGTTCAAAGCAATACCTCTCCCAACACTGCTGTATTTTTATCTTTGAGCTGGTGTTTAATGTAGAGCTTATTCTGTAGCAGGCCACTCTCTTCAGCTAATAAACCAAGAGAAAAATAGGTGGTGGGGAGTGCCTGCAAATAGCAACATTATTCTAAATTAAAACGGCTCAACTCAATCCAGGTAATTTCACTCTCTCTGTGTTGTATTAGCCAGCAAAAATTAATCCAGGTGACTGTATTTGCTAGCTTGTCACTGAGCAATAGAAGGCATATGAGGTCAGTTAGAGGTCATCAAACACACAGTGCTTCTTACCTCCCTGCTTTCAGCTCCTGTGAGACAGAAACAATAACAAAACCTGGAAGGGCATCTAGTTCATGGTGGGGCCTGCTCTGCGTCAAACAGTCACTGAATTATTTGTGTGCGGAGTTTCAGGCAGCAAAGGGGAAGACTACAAGAAAGGACCTCCTTTCCCCTTAAAAACCCAGCAGAGGAAGCTAATGAAGACCAGGGAACATATTCATATCCAGTATTTATAAGAGTTTCTCCGCTACTAGGATTTGTCTAAAGTGCAAAATGTCTAGAATGCCTTTCTCCCATTCCCCCCCACCTTTTTTTTTTTCCTGCTTAATACTGTACTGAAGTTTTCTGTGCAGGTTTTGTGATGTGCCTTGCCAGATATTTAGGCAATTTCACTGGATAAAGACTTCATAAGAAAAACTGTCTTAGAATCAAAAGGAGTGAATTGACTTATCAGGAAAGGAATCTGTTTTGTTCACTTTTCCTTCTCCAGCTTTGAGGCACTGCTAAAGCAGCTAAAAAGTATAACTCTTTAAAAGCGGTTGCCTGGCACTTAAGTATCTATATCTCAGGTTAAATCTTTCTGCTCTCCAGACAGATTCTACCCTCACAGGAGGTAAAAAACATTAGGGTTTGGTCTGGAAAGCACAGGAATGGAGTTTGATTTGTTTGGACAACACCAGCCTTCATGCTAATAGAGCTGTTAGCTCTGCTGCAGCAAAGGGTTTCAATAGTGGTCTATCTTCCACCTCTCTAAAATGCACACTCCAAGAAATCAAGCCAACATGTGGGACTCCTCTTGTCTTTGCTTTCTTTGCAGGCTCTGGAGGCATGTAAAGATGCAGGCTTGGCAAAGTCTATTGGAGTATCCA
This sequence comes from Phainopepla nitens, assembly GCA_013400175.1. NCBI lineage: Eukaryota > Metazoa > Chordata > Aves > Passeriformes > Bombycillidae > Phainopepla > Phainopepla nitens. The sequence goes on along the minus strand of VXBQ01007235.1, from coordinate 153,659 downwards.
ATTTCAACCGCAGGCAACTGGAGATGATCATGAACAAGCCAGGACTTAAGTACAAACCTGTCAGCAACCAGGTATGACTGCAAGCCAAGGGCAGTGCCTGCCACGGTGCCACTGCCCTTTGGGGAATGCAAACACACAGCCTAAGCCACCATGTACAGAAAGGCGATGTGTACTTTGCACAGATGCTGCCCTCCATACTTCCCTTTCTAGCTTGAAAATATTGCTCTTCCTATCTAGGCTAAAGATCAATATTTGGAGGCTCTGGAGCAATCGCTTTCCTCAGTTTCTGCTCCAGGACTATAAAACTGGTGCCTCTGTGCCAAAGCTCCATAAAAAGATTGAATGCTGAGTCAAAGCAGATCTTAGATCTCTGCCATGTACCTCACTTCAAGTCCAAAAATTCCCAAGAAAGCCATTCAGAGCTAACCAGTCCTCAATGAAGCCATATCTACCTTAGTTGACACCAGGCCAACCCTACAGATCCTGAGTCACTCCAGGTTTCTCAAGCATAAAAGCCATTAGAAACAGCTCCTGAATTTCCTGTACTTGCTTTCTTGTACTTTTCCTATAAGACATTTGTAAGAGACAGCGAAAACGCTCAATTAAAGGAGACTCTGTTAAGTGACTGGCCCAACTGAACAATCCATGAGGATGACAGGCACATCTGAGTTAAATTACAGCAGCGGGGCTCTGAGAAGGCGACAAGTGGCAGCTACCCCTCTGAGTGCCCAGTACCTTTGGCTCTGGCATTTGGCAGGTCACTGCACTTCCTAGAAATCTCTGGGAAGCTCTTCTGACTCGTCTGGCACAAACAAATATCCGCATTAGCAGTAATAGAGATCTTCTCTATTGGTTGGCCAGGGACCAACCGGGACCAACTTCCCGCTCCCAGCACATGGCCTGGAGGGCTAGAATGGCCATGAGGCAGGGCAAGCAGGCTGGTCACAGCTCTCATTTCTGTATTTGGCCTGGAGGGAAAGGCTGCCTGCAAGAATAGGAAATTCCAGCACCCTCCCCTGGTATTAACATGCCCAGCGGGTGCAAAATGCAATTGCTGTTTCTGGCAGGCCTCTAAGACTGCACTGAGCATTGCTGATGCTTCCTGGGGTCGAGGAAAACCAGGCAAAAGATTAAGCCCAGCTTAGGGCAGCTGGCCAGAAAGCATAGATGTGCCAGATTGCTTCAGACTTGCCAGATAGCAACCACTGCAAACAGGGGTTGCTCTGTCACCTTTTAGACATCCATTTCCCAGAGTCTGAGATCACAGCCAGAAAATCCACGCTTGTGAGGGAACAGTGTTTGCAACGTGGGAGGGCAGAGCTCACAACAAGGTCATAATCTCACCTTTTTGTATACCCCGTCACCTTTCCAACTGGGACACCTATGCCAACACTTCCCTAAAAAACATTAGACTAGTCATACTGAATGAAAGAGGCAGAGAAATGGAGAGCTGACCCTCATGGGGTGGTTTGCCTTCTCAGTCTACTTGTCTAGTGAGCTTGCCTCACCTCCATAATCCCCATTTATTGCCACCTTTCCACTGCAGGCCAATTAAAGTTATCTGCATCCAAATTATAGTTGCAGATGTTAATCTTCTCTCTACCAAACAAATAATAAAAAGAAACAATCACCCAGCAATGTACACTTAGAATAGTAACCACAGATGAAATTTCCCTAATTTACCTGAAAGCATCACCTGGTCTGTAGCTCTCAGAAATATTGGGATAGCTTCTGCTTCTGTGTCTGGTCCTGTTGATTATTCATTCTTTCTGTGTTACTCTTGTAGGTAGAATGCCATCCCTACTTCACCCAACCCAAACTCCTAGAATTTTGCAGACAACATGACATTGTTATTGTTGGGTACAGCCCACTGGGAACCTCAAGGGATGAATCATGGTAAGTCCCCATGTTGCTTTCTAATAGAAGGACAATATCCAGGGAAACATAGTTCTCCACTGCTGGGTCTCCATGCAAAATACCTCTGCCCCCATTTTTTAAAAGTGGTTTTGAACTTCAGTGTCTAAATATTGCTGCTATGAGTGTAAGCTTTCAACGCTCCTGCTGCATGCTGTCAGCAAAGAATGCTGGGTGTCTGCACAGGAGGTTGCCTTAGGTCTCCTCTAACAGAAGGCAAGTGTTTGGAACGGGGAACATGTGAGGCTTAGGTGAGGAAAGAGAAACAAAGTCAACATCAGGACATCACACAGGAAGTTGCCTTTGACAACCCACCAACCTGAGAACTAAAGCTTTTCTCCCGTCTTTCACCCTACTTGTCAAAAGGTGCGGTGCTCGGTCCACAGACAAGCAGGTGCCCCTATGTTTTGGCATTAAAGATGAGGAGGTTTTTTGTTTTCTTTTTCTTCCCACTTTTTTTCCAGGGTAAATGTGTCCTCCCCTCCTTTACTGAAGGATCCTGTACTGAATGCCATTGGCAAGAAGTACAACAAGACTGCAGCACAGATTGCTTTGCGTTTCAACGTCCAGCGAGGGGTGGTGGTGATCCCAAAAAGTTTCAATCCACAACGCATCAGAGAGAACTTCCAGGTAAATTCATACCCCAGTAGTACATGGACAAATCCACTTACTTTGGCTTAGCCCCTATAGAAAGTAATTTCCCTGTTTTTTTCTGTAGACATAGGTAAGGCTTGACCAACGGCAAACTTGCCACATTTGATGCTTTTTGTCGGCACCACTAAAGGGTAACAAGATAAGACAATAACAGAGCAACGCTCTATTATTGAGGAAATGTTGGTGTCTTTTGACCCTCTGGAGCAGCTAAAGCTCCAGCTGGTGCTGTGTCCCAGAGCATCAGCTGCTGCAGTGAACAGCACAAGCGAGATGAGGTAACTCAGTAGGTCAGCAGCCCAAGGCTGCAGGAGCTCAGGAATGATTGATTGTTCTGCCTTGTCTTCAGGTAAGGGACAGCTGTGCTAGGGAAGGGTTGCTGCACACAAGTGTGACAAAGGTTCACAACCACACCACCAGAAAACCTTTGGTTTGACTACCACCCAAAAATAAGATGATTTTGTTCCTGCATCCCTTGCAGCACTCAGTACTCACACTGCTCCCTACTTTCCCTGGAAATACATTGCTTTCAGAGCTGGTAGCTCAGTATTGCCAGACTACCTTCCCCTTCTTGCAAAAAAGGTGTAGGCAAATGTGACTGGGCTTATTCATGTCCTCGAGACTCCTGCAAATGCAAGCAAGTATGGGTTTGTGGGAGAGACAGAGGGAGAAGGAGGGATTGTACTTCTAGAATCTGGAACATACGAAGGTTGGTTATGACAAGAAATGCTAACACATTCCTAACATCTCCTCCATTAGATCTTTGACTTTTCCCTCACTGAGAAAGAGATGAAAGAAATTGAAGCCCTGAACAAAAATGTTCGTTATGTGGAACTGTTAATGTAAGTACAGGAGAAATCCTAGATCCTCAGAGTATTCCTGTTCTTTCAGAGAATTAAAAAAAAAAAAAAATCACTTCCTTTTAATATTAACTTTTGCATAAACAACCCTATTCTAAGGTAAGGCTTAAACATGACAGATTTTTAATGCAGCCTGAATATGCTCCTGGAACCATTGCAAAACTAAGTGTACAATATTTGCCTGCAACTCAGGTTCTCAAAGCCCACCTAGTAGAAAGTGACTGTACCTTGCTATTCCATCTCTACTCCACTTCCTTAAACTCTTTCTGCTTTGTGGGAATGGTGGCCTCACACACTAATAAGGCATAGCATTATTCCTGTCTGGAAGTGGGGATACTGGAGCTGAAATCCAAATAAAATTCAGTTGTACCTTCTTCTAAGAAAAACAGATGAACAGGAAGCTCGTTTGGCTCCTAGACCACTTCCTAATTATCTCTTCTGAGAACTAACAAGGCTTGATCTCTTGCTGCTTATCACCTAAAGCTTACCACCCAATAGGGGTTTGCTTCACCTGGAAGCTCAGACCTACCCAACATCCCCTTTTCCAGAGAATGAGGCTGTTTTTCCTTCAAGACTATCTACAGCTTATGGCCAAACTTTGTTTTCCCCTTTTCAGGGCACTCAATAAGTAGCCGAATGCTAGAGATTAATTTCCACGCATTTCTCTTTTTACCTTGGGTTATCTGTGTTCTGCTAAACTGTAGCGTGAAATGAAAAGCATTGAATGAGGCATCAAACAGCATCAAACAGCATCAATAGCACCCTAAAATGTTGACCATTGCTCATAAGATACAGAGAAATGTTGCAAAGAAACAAACCACTTACTGTGCTGCATAAATATGATCGAAAATATGCACTAAGTTAAAAGTATGATAATGGAGTGCATTTTTCACATTTAAGCTCAGCCAGATGCTCTGAAGCTTTAGTTTCTTAAAACTTAAAACAGCCTTCCATCAATTAGCAGTACTTAGTTCCAGAAGGCTTCTCACAAATGGCCTAGGAGATTCTTAAGTGTGTTTTGGTACCTGACACTGTTTGGTTTTATATAGCAAAATTGAGTTACAGCATCATTTAAATTTTAAAGATTATATACACAAAATGTAACCTTGGTGCAAATGCAAGAGCCTTTCCCAGAAGCAAAGTTAAAGGCTGCAAATGCCCACAGGGGAAGAAATTTCTAAACCACCCATCTAAAAACCTATTAAGTTAAATGCTTTGCTTTATTAGACTGAATTTTGGTCACAGGAGGCCACCAAGGATAAGGAAAACAGGATGCATAGGATGGGCATTGGCAGCTCTAGTTTTCACCAGAGCTCCACATTTGGGGAAAAATGTTTAAGTACAATCTGATCTCAGCTATGAAAAAAAAGCCTTATCAGAAAAGTGATGTTGCCATGTAAGGAGCAGATATATAGATTTATATATATAGATATATATGCCTACTCTGCGTTACCAGACTGAGGTGTCTGGAATTGATGCTGCATCAGACCAATTACCAGCCTAAACACATTTCTTATTTCATCCAGCAGTCTGTATCTGAAAAAGTCAAACCACGATACAGAAAGACTTTTGGTTACTCAACTTTGTGCAAAATCTTTGATAGCTGTGATGCACATGCCAGCAGGAATGGAAAAATCCAGCTTTTTTTCTGGTTCTTCCCCTTATCAGCTACCATAAGGGTACTGTGTGCAAACCTGTTGTTCTGATGGTATGAGTAAGCCCATACAAACAGGATAACGCAATCAGTGGAATGAATTAGCAAGTTAAGCATCTGAGAAGAAAATGGAGGTTTTATAAAAACATAAGTAGTTTCAAGAAATCTTAATCTAAAATTGTTTCTTCTCCTCTTGGAGAAATCTAGAAGCATTGTGCAGGGCAAGTTTTACATTAATGTAGCTGCTTGATTTATCTTATGCTCCCATTCTCTGCTATGGATGTTTTTCCTTACCAGTTATGCCAAGTTGCACTGACTCCAAGTGAATAATTTTCACTCAAAGGACTCAGACTTTTGAATATGTGAGATCTGATTAGCAAGCATGCTCGATAGATGAAAAGTAGAGATAATGACACTGGCAACTCAGACATGATCAAATTATACTGAAGTCAAACAAGCCAAAGTGTTGTGGCTTGTTTTGTTTTTTGGGGTTTTTTTCAACCAACTCAATCTGTTAATGTGTAAACACTTGATCTTGGCTGAATATTGGAATGAAATGTTTTGACACAACCAATTCAAAATGTTTGATGTCTTCCAGTTAGTTACCTTCAATATTGTGAAATGTGTCCTTCCCAGACTGGCGCGATTCACAGCTGGATAAATGCCAGTATTTGTTGTGCTGTGCTGTAAGGCAAGGCAGCCAGCTGCCATGATACACCTGAGAATGCTCTTCAGAAATTTTTCATTTAGCTAACGGAAAGTGTTTGTCAAGCCAGGGCTTGTGATTCAGCATCATCTTCTCAAACAAACAAGAAAACCCACAACAGAAAACAGCTACCTCTCTCTCAAGTCTGCCAATAACGGGCAAACACAATGTTATTTTTTCACCTGAAGTTGACCCTGGGAATTTTCTTCTTGCCTTTTATAATGATCCTGGATTGTGCATCTTCCCTGAGCATGCAGGTTCTAAAACAAAACCTGAAATGTCTCCATCTTTGTTAGGACACACCCATGACCGTCCCTTTCTCCCCTGAATTGGGTCATCCCAAATTTTATTTGTAAATGCTCTGTCACTGTAGATGCTGGCAGAGTATCTGTCTGTAGGCTGAGCTAGAGGACAGCCAGACCTAGTTCAGGTGTGGCAGGTTCTTGGGGAAAGCACTACCCCAGACCCAGACCTGTTCATACCAGCTCTAAGGGCATAAGACAAAGTAGAACAGTCTGGTTGTCTCCACCTCTTCTTCACACATAGCCCTGATTTCTAGGTGTCTTTCTAGACATCTGAACAAAGTCTTCCTCTTCCACAGTGCACACATGGTGAAGCCATTCCCCTTTCCTAAAACACTTCTGCTCACCTGAGTTAAATAAAAAGAATAGTAGACATCCAGAGTCCTGTTGATTTTCCCCATCTCTCCTTAGGATATGCAGTCTGTAGGCCTGCAGAATGGTCCTTCACTGTCCTCTCCTTAAATACAGTCTTGCTTCCAGCTCTGCAGAGGCAGTTATTCAGAGCAGAACAGCTTCTGAATAAGTAAAGAGCCTTCCATGAAGGCCACATATATATTGCAAGGAAGAGATTTGCTAGGCACGGGACAACTACAGTGATTTGACATCTTGCTTCACCCAGGGAGCTCACTTGTCCATTCTGACCTTTCCACAGGTGGCGTGACCATCCAGAGTATCCCTTCAATGATGAATACTGAAAAAGAGGTGGGTCTGGACAGCCAGCCAGTGCTGTTAGGCTTTGCTGAGAGAGACTCAACATTTGGTGCTTTGTCTTCAATTAAGGCTGTTCAAATCAGCATTAAAAACATGACATTTATTTCTTTTTGTCTTGTCAGTCTCTTCTTGTTATTGATGACCAAATATACTTAATTAATTGAATTTCTGGTTTTGGCTTAGCAGGCTTTAATGCTGAACACTGAAGGTTCAAGACTGACTGCTGATGAAACAGAAGATTTCTCCTAAAAACAAGCTCACTAGTTCAAGCCAAATCAGTTTCACTTAATGGAATATTCTTCATTTAATCTGAAACAAAACCTTCCGCTTCCACTCAGTAGGTATGAGGCAGAAGCAGAATCACAGAATGGGCAGAGTTTGAAGAGACCACAGAGGGGTCATATGGTCCAAGCCAGTACCATTTTCTTTTGCAGCTTGAGCAGGAGAAAGAGCGGTAAACTCATTGAATCTGATATCTATGGACATATTTTTGCTGATATGGACTAGGTATGTGCACTGCTTCATGCATTGAAGCCCGTTTAACTCTGACCAGAGTGCTCTGCAGCTGCACACATGAGCTTTATTCCATAGGTACATCCCAGGTGGCTCCACATGGAACTAGTTCAAGCCCTAAAGCATTACAAGCATGTTCATATTCCCCCACACACACACCTCCCTCAGCTGAGGACCTCAGTAAAGCACCAGACAGTGTATGACACTTGTATTGAGCTGTACTTGTTATTCAAGGGTGGGATTAACTAGCATTGCATACACAACCTGCAGCTACAACTAGGGAGGTCCTCATCTCATGAGATTAAAAACTTCTTAAACGTCTTTCATGCTCCACTAACTGATATTAACCCAAGAAAATTCCTGTTCACTTAAAAATTCATATAAACGTAAAGGCAGAAGCATGTACACCAGGGTAAGGAAAACGGACTCCTTCAACGTGAACTTCTTCTTCAGACCACTTGTTTGCAGCCTATAGGTGCATCTGCCCACACCCACATCTGCAGAAGGCTACTTTGCCTCCCTTCTGAGCCCAATCACTCCAGTTTTCTGCCACTGAAGGAGTGGAACTCCTTCTCTACCACACTGGAAAGGTATCAGAGAGGAAACTAAACCATACACTGAGAGAGAGAGAGAGAGAGAGAGAGAGAGAGAGAGAGAGAACTGCATGTACAATGTGTGACTATATGTACACTAGAAAATGTGTCATACATAAGCTTCAGTCTATAGCATCTGCTTTTATTTATTACTATTGCTATTTATTATCCCTGGAGTGACTGGAACAGGAAAATACCAGAGCATACAGCTCACGGAAACTCTTCTGTATGGTCGTGGTGTGCCCCTCAGAGCTGAGACAGAGAGGGACGACAGGGATGACCACTTCACAGGAGCAGCAGAGAAGGCTCCCAACAGGGTCAAGGGCAAACACATCCCTGGATGAGCTCAGTGGAGAAGTCAAGCCCCTTCAGTGGGGCGCGCCTTCACACAGCATTTATAAATCCATTCATAAAGCTGTGCCAACAAAGAAGAATTCTGCTTCCTGGGGTTACCCAAGGGCAATTCCCATCTTATTCTATTACCCACTTAGACCAGAGGGGTATATAAAAAAACAAAAGAGGGGCAGATGTGTCTTCTTTCTCTGCAGATATATTAGAAAACTATATATAAAAAATATATATCTCCTAATATATCTCTGCAGTATATTAGGTGTAGATCTAAGGGCAGTCCCAAGGTCAGGTGGAACTCTGCACCCAGGGATGTTCAGGACCACTATCACAAGTCCTGCTTTGCCCCTTTGCAAACAGCTGAGGTCCTGGTCAAAAAAATAAATAAAATCTAAATGTAAATTCAAGTGCCAGAGAGGAGTTACCACCATACCCAACATGTTATTCCAGTTGCTTCATAAGTACAAGCCTCAAATAGAGCTCACAAGGCTCAACTGCTTAACAGTAGCACTGTACAAATTTTTGCACTGTAACTTGACCAGGTGCAGCTCTCCAGTCACAGCCAATGTTCAGGCCAGGTTTGGCAAAGCTCTTGTTGTCTACAACTGCAAATGTCAACTAGTGCTTAGTTTAAATGCTCACACCAGCCCCTTTTGCAGCTCGCTGCTCTTTCCAGGCATTGCCCTCCCTGAGGTCAGGCAGCACTGGAGATTCTAATAAAGCAGGTGACCTTGTACTTGTGAGTAAGGAAGATAATGTGCTGAAACCTCTCTAACAGGGAATACCATATATTCAAATCTTCGACCTATACTGATTAAATAACACAGGACAGATTATGAGAGTTCCTCCTGCCCAAGTCATGCCATCAAATTCCTCCCCCCTCTAATTTTAATAGAATCCTCCTCCTCCTCCTTTGCATTGCCTCATTTGTATCTGATGAAAAAAGATTCAGCCTCTTCCCAGGGGCAACTGTTCCCATACTAGTTTCCCTCAGTTATGAAACTGCTGCTGACATATAGCCTACATTTTCCCCCCACTCTGCTCAGTTTCAGACTGTTGCTCCCCATTTTTCTCCAACTTGCCCTACAAAGAAAAGGTTTCAATGGGGGATATAAACAGGCCTGCAGGTGGGAGCTTGGGAAATCTGTTCTACCAGCAGCTGCACAAGGAGAGAGAAAAGCCCAAACCACAGACCTAAGTATGATTTGCTTCCATCTAACAATTTTCAGTCTTACTGGCCTCACTGCCTGGTGTGAAACAAATGACTTGGCATGGTCATGTACAGTCCTGCTCCAGCTGGAAGGGTCCAGCATGGGCAGAGGGGGTTCCAGCACCTCCTGCTCTGACAGCACTCACACATGACAAGAGAAGACCCAATCATGTACTGGAAAATTTACTCACTTTCATGGTAAATAACCTGAATATTTTGTGACTCTTCATATAGCTGCAAAGTGAAGTGAAATCCAGACGAAAGATATTTGCTTCAGCTACGCACAAGTTACTTTACAGCAAAGAGAATAAACAATGCAGCACTTTAAATTGTTTCAGCAGACTAAGAGCTGGTCTGGTCAGCAGAAACCCAGGTGATGTGCTAACATCTCCAGCAGCATAGCAGTTCCCACAGCAGTTCATTAGAGCCAGGGCTTACCTGGCATTCCCTGTTGTTACACAAGCTCAGGGCAGAGCACAGGGCTTTGGAGTGCAGCAGCCTTGGGCATGTGCACGCTCACATTTAGCTGGTGAAGCAACAGGAAAGCACTGGCACAGTTATCATGCAATGTGCCAACATCACCCCACCCTGCACTGCATGGGGAGGTGAATTTGTTCCCCCACAGGGAGGCAGAGCTCCCTCTTCCCCAAGACTAAGCATCTGGAATAGGAATCTGTTTCAGAAAGGACGTGCATCCAATTTTCCCTAATCTGTGCAAGAGAAATAGGGAAAATAATAAGAGACAAAGTGGGATGACAAAGAGACACTGGGTACATTCCTACAGTCTTACATTAAAGATCGCCCTTTGGATTTCTGTCACGTTTTTGTACGACAAAGCTGCCAAGAGACTTTACAAGAATGTGGAGAAGAAGGCAAGTGGCCATATCAAGCCATCAGCCAGAATTAGGGTGCAATTTCAAGTAGACAGAAATGGACATGAGGAAAGGAAGAAATTACCTCCTGTAGTTCTCACCAGCTGCCTGCCAGAAAGGCCTGGGTGCAAAAATGAGATCTCTTCTCCTAGTCAAAGTGTAGTGATAACTTAGGGCAGATAGTGAGTTTTGCAAACAGCCAGAGAGGATAGGTGACCACAAAAGGCAATGCCTTTGGCTGCATGTAGCAGGGTCCTCATTTAATGACACTTCTTCATTTCATTCTTTCCTGGAATCCAACAAAGCCCAGAAGCTGCTCACCTCCAAACTGGCAGAATATTTAACCATTACCACATTCTTGGGAGGTGCCAAGGTATTCAACAGCAGAGAGGCTGATACATTCCTTTACTAATTAAGATCTAGAATCAGAGTGGATTCTTCAATTCAGTATGTGAATCGTTTAAGTGTGGAAGCAAAGCCAGTGTTATAGGGACTCTTAAAGGAAAAGAAATCACATGCTTGGGATGTGCAAGACATTTCTCAAATCTCCATTGCAAGCAGTGAGGACAAACTCAGATCCCTTGTGTAGAGTAAGTCAGATTTGAAGATTTAAGAGGAGATATCACCTTTCTACTATGAGTAAAACCACAGTCTCCTTGTTGCTATCTGCCAAGCCAAAGCACTTTGAAATAAATCAATATGGTATTTGCAAGACAATTTCTTTATTTTGGGGGGCTGGAGAGAAAAGGAGGGATCTGCTATTCCAAAACATCTTTCCCAGCTCTCAACAAGAAAATTCACATGTCTAGAAGCAAGCACTGGGGTGGAGAAGGAAGTCCATAAGAGAGTGACATGTCAGAATGAGATTCAGCAGGCTTATTTCACTTGTGACCTAAACTGCAAACACATTTGCCCTTGGGGGCAGAGTAATCAGCACGTAGCTGGGGACTTGTGCAGTTTTTACATTAATTGATTCTCAGCAGTGCCATATTTTAGCTCTTCCCAACATCCTACTACCCCGGAGCAAAAACCCCAGCTTATAATAAAGGACTCTGAGAGTGCAAAAGCCAAAAAAACTTAGTTTTCCAATGCCAGACAGACTCCTTGGGGAACCCTAACTCAACATGCATGAGCAATACTCACAACAGGACAACACAGTGCAAATAAAATGCAAAGCAGAACCAAATGGAAAAAGGGGACTGAAAGAAGGAGCTCAAAAGGAAGAAAACACGTGTGTATAAACACTTACATATGGACACCAGGGCATCACTGGAGGCTGCTCAGTTTTTACTCTGTAGATTGCAGAGCTACCTGGGTGGAGGTCTCAGACCAGTCCAAGGTCACTGAACACAGCAAAGGCAAAATTCTGCACCGGGACAAATGCACACTCAAAAGATAAATGAGAGCTCGTGATGACCTAGAACATGTCTCAGAGAAACCTCACATAACAAAAGTCTGTGCTAGGGCAAGGTGCTGAGGACACTGGGTAGGATCCCACTGACGTTTCAGCACATAAAAATCAGGAGTGACTCCGCTGACACAAGGTACAGATGCACAAACCAGAGGCCCTCACTGCAAGGAAACTCATTCCAAGTTTTCTCTTTCCCCAGTTAACCTGACCAGTGTTGTTCTCCCAAGCCAAGACAAGCCCTTGGGAAAGCTAGCCAAGGGTATTTCGCCTTTGTGACTTCTTTGGAAAACTACTTTGCTCCTCATGCCACTGTCTCAGCTTCCATCTACAGGGTGACACCTTGCCCTGCGTGTGAAATAGGGAGGTTTCCCAGAAGAGTGATCCCACCATCCCATATGTTCAGCAGTGATGGGCCCAGAAGAGCCCAAACCAGCTGTTTGGCAGCATACTTTGCAGTCGATCCCTGCTTTTCTACTGTGGTGGGACTGCAGTCCTGCCCTTTTTTTTTTTTCCCCTACAGGATTATGAGGAGATTGCCTTTACATGTTATTAGCTATATTGATCTGTACTTGAGGCACTTCAAAGCAGAATCTCAGACATTCAGAAAGTTTCTTCTAAGTCATGGATCAGAAATCCACACCTTCATTCAACATGCTATCTCTTTGATCCCCTGTGAACTACAGTTCTCCCACTACAGAGTAGGAGAAACAACAAAGCAGAAAATTAAGCACTGGTTTAGGATTCCTACTATTTTTTTCCTAGTCATGGCATTTAGAGCACACCAGGAGTCATGAATTTCCTTCTCAATCTACACCTCTCCAGGCCCAAGACCACCAAGGTACTTGGCTCACAGCTCTGTGTTTCCAGAATTGGTCTTTGGGTGTGCAAGAATTTGAGGCCATAAAAGCAATTTCAGAATGCATGGTAGGAGGAAGGGGGGCATTGTAGTTCCCTTTCCTCAGCATTCAGAGCACCAAGAAGTGATGCAGAAAGTCAGGTTCAAATCTTTATGGGGGTTTAAACCAACATGCCTCACCTTATCCAGTTAACAAGCCCTACAGTCTCATGGAAGGCATTTGGCAACATCCACTACACTGAATTTTTCAACTTTGCATGAGCCACTCATCAGTGTAAAAGAGGGAAATAGCTGAAAAACATAATGTACTTTCTTGGGAAGGAGGGCAGTCCAGACCTCACTTCGGTCTCTGGTGATGGGAAAACACAGAACAGGGATCAAACCTTTCCCCCTTTGTGCTATGGCTCATCCCAGTGCTATGCGAGTTGCTCTCTTTGCTGTTTCTTTTGGACACAACACCACTTATGTTAGCAAAGAAGATCTTCTGAGTTGGAAAGGATGATATGAGTATCAGTTGCATCACAATATGAGTAAATGTGAATTTCGCTGCATTTCTGGCATTTATTACTACAGTGACAGCAAGCCCTGCAGCATCCCTCAAGGAAACACACACCCTAGCAGTCTGCACAGAGGTCCTACATAAACAACTGAATTAACACATTGATTTGCACCTCTTTTTCACCCAATAGTTCCAGCAGGACACAGAAATCAGTGATTGACCTTCTGTGACTTTCTTTGCCTCCTCCATATCTTATTCCTTAACCATCTTTGCAGCTAAACACATCCATTCTTGCTCTCTCCTCTCTCTCAAGTTTATTTTTGCCACATGTATGAACAACTAAATCAAACTTGACTGCTGAGTGAGGGTTCCCTTCACACACTCTCACTCCCTGCAAAGATTACTTGGGTGCTTGCCTTCATTTTTCTGGATTCCTCCTGTTCATTGAGGAAAGAGGCCTTGACATGGCCCACCTCCGGGGAAAGGCCACTCACCTAAGATATTTCCCAGCTCTGGGGATACCCAGCATTTAAAAATAGTATTGAGTGTGAAGTGCATCTTTCCAGTAGCATTTGCGATGGAAATGTAAATACACTGTGTTAACCATGAGAAATCACAAACCAAAACTAATTAGGAGAGAAAAAGCACTAGGAAAACACTTTCAAAATTATTGGGTTTTAGTAATTTTGAGCCTGTGAAGGTTTTGAACTTTGTGTGGAATAAAGGTCTGACATGCCCCACAGAATTAATTCTCTGGGAGAATCAAGACTGAAAAAGGGTAAAAATGGTGGTGAGGAAGCCAGCTGACAGATTATGGTGACTAACCTGTTTATTTCATGGAGAGAAGCCAATATTGTCCTATTGCAAACCATATAACAAGGGAGCTGCACTAGCCTCTACATTTACAGCCTATGTAATGGTACAGGAATGGAAAAATATTAATATATTTGAGGAAATATTCAAAAAACTGAAGAAATCAAAGACCATAATACTGATCTTTGTATGAATTTTTAACTGTGCAGGGCCACCTTCTGGAAATCATGGCTATACTTTTTAAAGGGTCCAACAAGGGTACTGGGGGTTGAAGATAGCTGTTCCTTTGATGGCCAGTGCACAACACCTCCACGTCAGATGCTGCCTACTCACCTGGTCAGAGGTGATTCCTCTCTTGCCCTGCATGCTGCACACAGGATCATGTGACTGAGGACTCCAAAAGGATTTTTGTAGTGCTAGGATCATGTGCTGCTTGGGGCTTAATACTTTCAAGTTGTATTTCATAAAAGCACCTTAAAAAAAAAAAGAAAAAGCTAGTGTTCCAAAAGGAAGACCAGAAAACTGAGATATCTGGAGATTTTTCAGCCAAGGGGTTGAGTGTATTTATGATTGCAGGCTCCTGCAGGTATGCACACCCACAGGCTGGGAATCCTGCCCTCTACAGAGTCCTGACACATGTTTTCACAAACAGGTGCTGCAATGAGGCACATCAGGTTCCACAGGCACCCAGGGCACCCCAAGAAGTACAATGCTTCACTGGCACTAAGGAATCACAGGCTGAGAGCAACCCAGCAGCTCAAAATCAGCAAGGGCACCACATACAATCTACCCAGGGAATATCACTGCAGTCAAAATAAATTTGAAAATTCAAACAAAATGCTGAAGCCCTTTTCATTAACTTGGCACTAGGCTGATATTAGGCATGGTTTAACCAGTTAGTCTGCAGTAGATTGTTTCACACCCACTTTGCAGTGCAGCTTGATGCTTTCTGTTCACAGAAAGGTCTTTCACAAACAGATCTGAAGCAACAACAAGAAGCACTTTCCTCTCTACGTTTATCCAGTCTGTCTTCAATTCCTCACAAGTCACTGCAGCCATCTCACAGACCCATCCTCCAATAAAGCTACAGACAGGTTCCTGCCTTCCCAGTGAGAGCTCAGCAGCCCAAGCTACCAAAACAAATTTATTACATTTGACACTCCTTTTCCTTTCCACCTGCCCTGCAAGGAAAAGTATCTTACCTGAGGGGATAAATAAGGTGCAGTAAACCCAGGAGCCTCCATCTCAGCAGCCTGCACTTCAGCAAGAAAAGGAAATAGGCAACCCCAACCCTCCCACCTGAGAGACCTAGCAGCTGTGGTGAGCTTATGTGCTGCTAATTTCAAAAGTCACAGGTGTAGGTAACCTCAGATACCCCACCCTGAGATGAGGAAGGGGTAGAAAAAAAAAGATAAAGGCCCTGAGCAAATCTCTGTGCTATATCTTTGGTGTAGGCCAGGGCTTGTACTAGGAGGTAAACTACTGAAAGTAGGAAAATAATAGTCTGTATACGGCTTTTAACTTACTTTTCCTTTCCACCACATGTGAAATTTAGCTCTACTGTTTCTGGGTCATCAGCCTGCAGATCTGCCTTAGTCATCTGGCTAGGGCGTTCGTAGAAGAACAAATAAATGAATCACAGTCTTTGCAGGAATTGCTGTAAAGTAACTCCCTCCCCCTTGCCTTTCCTGTATTTCCCAAGTCAAGGAAGCTGAAGCTCATAGCACTGAGCGTGCCTGGGTCAGCAACAGGCTCACCAGGCAGCTTTGCAGGAAAGCAACCTGTGCACAACTCCGCTGCTCCTGCCTCTGGGAGCAGCTCATGCTCATGGGCTGTGGCACCCCACCACCTGGGCAGGGGCCAGGATATGCCCACACAGAACCAGGAGACAGTGGAGGATTCATCCTGTAAGGGCTGCACAGTACAGGAACACCTCACACACGTAGGGCTGGGATGTCTGTATTTGCAGTTTCCTTAGACCTTGAAAATTAAAGCAGGCAAGTAAAAAAAAAAAGGCAAAAAGAGAAGCTTGAGATAAATGGCATTTAACACTCCAAATTCCTCCTACATGTGGGTCTGGGGGGCTTAAATCCATGCCCTGTACTGGGCCATTCACATACAATTTTGTGAGTTATCTTCCCCAATGTAGGAGAGCAGTAGGTGGAAGGAGATCTGTTGCAGTCTCGATTTGTAGGGTGAGGGCCTTGGATGTTGTAGTGCCAACCACTGCAGGGCTGGCACTACAAACCTGTGTTTGATCCACAGATTTCATGACTCTAAGATTGCATCTGGGGCTGTGGTGGGCAGCAGGACCTCAGAGAGCTCACAGGGGGCATGGCTGTCAGAAGAAAGTTCAGAGTTGTAAGGCTCAGCCTACTTTCAGAGTGAATTAAACATTCAGGTTTTGGTTGTAGGAAGGCTCCTATTTCCAATTTACCTTGCTTCTTGAGAAAAACATGAAGGTTTTCCCTCTAAAAATCCACAGGCTAAGTATCTGGCCTTTCAGAAACTCATTGAGAAGAACAAAATGAAATTCCACCACCTTTTAACCAAATCACTACTCCCAGTCAATAAGCAGAGCAGAGCATTAAGCAAAACTGTAGAACATCTCCGTTTCCACCCTTTTTCAGCTTTAAGTATCTGTTCCCCTTGACATTTTTGGAGGAGGTGTCCTAGCACAAGGTTTCAGGAGCTCTGTTAAACTTGTGCTTTCACAGCTTTTTCAGCTTATATGGTTGACAAATCACAACAGCTTGTGCCAGAGAACTCTTGCAGCCTTCTGAGCAGCTGAGTGCTTCTGTTTATCAGGAAAGTTAAACTTTGCTTGTCTTTAATGCCTACTGTTTATAGCAGGAAACCCAAAGAGCACTCCCAGGATCCTACAAGCATGGCTCTCACCTATTTGTAACTACTATTACACATTAAAAATGGGACTTACCACACATCTGGGAAACACCCCACTTTGCTGTAATTTCCAGAAGATTGCTTTCCTGCTGGGATCAGTCTCCCCACAAAGGTTTTGATAGAAGTTACACAAAACAGCGTTATGTGCAGAGCAACATACATTTTGTTTTCTTTACTAGTTTCTTTTTCTATGCCATAAATGATCACCATTAACAAATGTATTTTGCTGGTTACTGAGTCTGATGTTCAGTGTGAACTTTCTGTGAATAAATTTCTCTGAACAAGTTCTGAGACAAGTAACTTCTTAGGATTTGGCCACATTTAATTGTTTTCTGGATTTCTAATAATTCACGGAAAAAAAATTACTTGGCCTTTCATGTTTTAATGAAATTTTCCTCTTCCAAACAATGTGTAAAAGTTGTCACCATGTTGTTACAGCTTCACAGAATTTCCTTCTCCAGTGGAAAACTACTTCTCTGGAAATATTTTGGCTTTGGTAACAAATCATCATAAACTTACGGCATTTTATTTATGTATGTGTCCATGCTTAAATTTGTCACTGATTAACACATTATTTACCCACATTTCTCTTGTGTGTTTGTGTTGTCCTTTAACATAAGGAAACACTACACTAGCACAATGTAGAGAGCAGTGCGTTTACCCAGTGCCTTGATACTTACTGCTATCTTCATACAGAACAGTCACAGAATTTTAATTAATACTCACTATAATTCTAGCAAGGTTTTTTTAAAAAAGCATAACTGAAAGTCCATGAATCCTTATGTGTAACAAACATGCCTAATAGCCTAAAGTAAGCAGTCATCTGTCTTTTCAAGTGATCAAACAGAACAAAAGACAGCTAGCCATAACACATCTAGTCTTATTTACTTGCCCCTCTTCCTGTTCCCAGCAATAGGCACAAATGGATCTCAAACTTTACCACAGTGATTCATTTTGCTGGTGTCAGAAGAGCAAAATACTCTAATGTTCCTCTCAGGGCTGCAGCCAATGTCGTTGCTGTGCCTGCACTGACCTCCACCCCCACATGGATGTCTAAATCCTCCTAGAGTCAACTTCTGTGTCATTGGCACTCATGAGTCCCTGTGCATTGACCTTATGCCCACCAGAAAACTCCTGGATCAAGCATCACAGAGAGTTCCTTCTTCATGAGAATTGCTAATCAATGCATGGTTTTGGAGAGTCTGTGTGTGGACAGTGGCATAGGTTTGATCATGGCTGGAACAGATGCGCTCCCAGAAAGGGAAAAGGTGGCATATAGGCTAATTTGGGATGGTTACAAAGATGATGTGTGGAGGCATGATCCTGCATGATTTCCTCTGCCTGTGGATATGATCTTAGATAGGTGATCTTCCAGGTGATATTTTTTTCATCTGATTAGAGGCTTAGAGAGCAAACAGTCAGCAAATGCTGTTTCAGAGGAAATGGTGGAAAATTGCTTTGGAAGTGAGTCTGAGTTTTACCACTGAAATAAGTCATGAGAGAAGAGGACAAAACAGCTAACAAATATTTTATAAATCATAGAAAAAATACAGAGAAGAATCTGGACAGGACCAGAGAAGGACATCCAATCGCAGGATGAAGCAGCGATACCATTTTGATGGGTATTCATAAAGACTTTCCTGAATGGGATCCTCACTCCCCAATAATCTGTAGCAGGGCTGAATTGTCCTTACTGGTACAAAACATTGTACCCTAGTGTAAAACAAATCTTTTACTCCCCATCAGAGTCTCTGCCTCTTGCTCTGACCAACAGGGACGTGACCCTCCTGGTCAGGATGCCCTCACTCTCTCCTCTTCCCATCAAATAACACACAGAGGTGCCAGGTCTTTTACCACAGATCCAGGTTTTCTTGGGGCCATTGGGAAGTTTTCTGAGCTGTTGGAGTGCAGGCTTTTGAACTGAACATTTACAGCTCACTAACACAGGGGGTTTGGTCTCAAGGAGATGCCCATTCTCCTTCCAGCACCGTGGTTTGGCACTGAGCAGCTTGAGTTAGGCATCATTTCCATTTCATGCCATCTGAGAACTTGAGAAAGTTATAATTCTAAAGCATGCAAACTGCCACATCAGATCAGGTTATTTAGCAAAAATAATAAGAGAACAATTATGGAAAATCTATTTTCTTTTAAATAACCAGCAAGTACTGGGCTGAAATGGTGAGGGAGTCATACTGAAAGGTGGGTGATGAATGCAAGAGGGGAAAATAATGTCTTGGATTAGTCAAAAGAAAAAAAAATTAATTCTTTCCAGCACAAAGAAAAAATTTTCATAGGATGACTTGTCTGCCTTTTCCAACTTAAAATGAAAGGACATTCCTTAAGGGAAAATTGTTTCAAAATAGAGTAAAAATTGTTGTACTTAGGAAGTCTAAACCATTGTAACTTTCCCCAGCTTGCTATGTTTGCTTTAGCTTAAGGCAGTCTGGATTTGTAGAACACATGCTTCGTCACCTACCTAGGCTGTCTGTCCTTTCCCTCCACTTTTAGCCTGATTCAAGCCATCTGCACATGTTTCCAAGGATCTCCCTTCTCTTTCATATAGCTGGCACTCTGGACATGGTTTGTGGAAGATGTCCTGGAGAGAAAGGCTCCAAAGACATAGGAGAAAATGGAGCTAAAACCTCTTCCCCAGCTCTGGACCTTCACAGTGCATCCTACATTTGCTGCCAACAGCACATGGACTCCGGGTAAACCTCCTATAGACTGAAGATAAAAAAGGTGTATTAGGTCATTTGCCTTATTCTGAATGAACTGATCATTATGTTATTAAAAAATCAATGTCTGGGCAATATTCTCTATTTTCTGATTAAGTCTTGGGGTCCAGCAACAAGATCAACACTGAGTTACACGACACAGTAACTTTCACAGAAGCAAAGAGGCTTTGACAGTCCAGGCCACTAGGTTTGGTGGTTCCTCATCACTGCAAGATAGATGCATCTCCAAGTCTTCAATGCACTTACCCCCAGAGCATTCATCTGGGTCAAAACAGCAACCCCACTTTATGATACACCTTCCCATTAGCTTTTTTTTAAATTGTCATGACTTCCTAGAAGCACACAGTTGTGGATGGGCAGTGAGTTTTCTGTGCTGACTTATAGCTGGCATAGCAACAAAACACACACTCCTCTGTCCCTGGAGTGGCTGGAGGACACAACACACACTATTGCCGGGTTGCTTCATCCCTGGTATTCTAACATTGATTTCCACTGCAGCAAGCTTTGCTCTGAGCAAATATTGAAATTTTCCATGTCGGAGAGCTGCTTCCTTGTGGTTATTGTTGTTATTTAACAACACTAATATCCAAGGAACCCTATAATGTCTATTCCATGAGGAAAACTGTGCTTTGTAGCAGAACATCAGGTCTGGCAGAGCAGTAGTTTTCATGGCAAGACCATGTCTTTTGCTAATCCCAGGAAAACCTGCCCAGTGTGGTCAGTTTATAAGTCTTTTGCAAAATTGCACTTCACAAATGTGCTGTTGAAATGCCTTTAGAGTTCTTGGCAGATGGATTCCTCTATGGTTTCTCTGTGTCACTCAGGAATTTGAACAGCCAGTCCTCAAAACTGCAGCTGGTGCCATCTTCACTACCTTTGCTCCTGGCCTTCCCTTGCTAAGTTTTTCAAGAAATCACTTTTGCCCCTTGACAGTTTATTTAATCTTCCTATTTTTGTGCATATGTAATCGCGTACAGGCAGGCTATCTAACAGCAACAGTCTGAGCTGAGTTAAAACGATTAGAGGACCTTGGCAGTAGATGTTAAAGGAGTATGAAGTGTTTATACTGTGTCTGTTTGCTTATAGTGCACATTTGCCAGAGCCATAATTCAATTTATGCATACAGATCAACTTTTTAATACCTTCCAGGAATAATTGTTGTCATCATTTTATGTTTCAGTTTGTGTATTCAAATAAAACATGTTGCAATTGGATTGAAAAGGTTGAATTCTGTTTTGAAAAGTCTCATTTAAAGTTTATGGAGTTTAGCACTTTCAGAATAAAAGTAATTTAAAAAGCTGTGATGTAGCAAGCTCACAAACACATTTTTTTCAAATATATATTCCTCTGTGTTCTCTGAGAATTTGCCTAATGGAGTGTGATTTCATTTAATAGCTTTCAAAATACATAAACATATATAGGTATATACAAGGAAACATAGAAATTCACAGCTCCCTATGTTCCAAATTCTTTTTTGTGGTCTTACCTGGGACTATTTGAAATCTGTAATTTCTATTTCTAGTCTTCCATTTAGCAGCACATTCTGGTGCACTTGCAAGAAACTGCTGGAGCTGTATGCTAAGATACACACACTGGCAACCATGTGAGAGCAATACACTGCAGTTTCATACCATTCCTCCAGCTTCAAGAAGTGCAGTCCCTTGCTTTTCTGGATGTCCAAATACTAAATAACCATCCCTTAATAAATCAATGCCAAAAAATTCTGTAATAACTACTTTCTTGATAGTCAAGGAGTGCAGAATCAATAGACTCGTTGTCTGTGGTAAAATTTGTCAACATTGCTACGAATCATAGAAACTTATTAGCAGATGTTTTCCCTAGATGCATTTGCTTATTTTAACTTTTTGTCAGCTGAAAATGGACCTTCTCAGCTGGCTATGAAAAGAATGTTCATTTACACAGACAAACACCAGTCTGAGATGGCAGACACCTCCCAGCCCCTCGATATGCTGGTAGAGAGGAGTCCTCTTCACTCATCAGCCATCCCCCAACTACTACAGGAACAGCTACAATTAAAGATTTGCTTTGGAGTGGGAAATAGCTTGTGGTTTTGTACAGCAGACTTTTTTTTTGTGGCACACAGTCAGGACCACGTCCTCTTCTAAGAAGCCAGACAATTTTAGTCCTTGGCACTGGCAGGGCAGTGACAGCCCCTGGAGGAAGAGTGGCTGTGGCCACCCTCCAGTGCCCCGCTGCTTCAGCATGCCTCTAGAAATGAATCCTCACATACTTGTTTTTCAGAGAACAGCAATGGGCTTGTTTCACAACAGCTTTTTCCTATATCTTACTTTTCTTTCTTTGTCTCATTCCCTTCAAGGAAGAAAAGACATGAATCAAGCCTTTGTTCAAAGTGGCTTAACCCTCTCTGCCCTAGAAACACGGCCTATCTCAGCCTTCTGGACACGCCACCTGTCAGGGACAGGGCAGGCTTTGTAACCCCCTGGTCATGAACAGCATGGAATCCCACCAATACATGGCAATTCACACCTTTGCTGTTTAGCAGTCTCAAAGTCATACTTTACCAAAGCTGAATCTTAAAACTGAGGTGCCTGTATCCTGCTTGTGGCTGAAAATTATGAAGCCCAGTAAGATCACTGGAGTTTTGCTTAGTGTGCCTTCCTGCTCAGAGCACTGTGACAGTGCTGGCTGCTGCCATCAGCAATAACACAGTCACACAGAGCAACAGGAGGGAATGTCAGTTATACCGTGCCTCAGTTATACCAGCTCCAGCTTTTTCACCTGAGGTATTACATCCCTGAGTTTTGTTCAAACAGGTGCTGCCCAGGTATTTTATCAGGAAGATAAGACCAAGCAAATACTGATATGGATCTAATTGCTTAATTGGTGACTTGAATGTTCTCAAACACCAGCAGGAGAATAATGGAGTGTACAGGTGTCCTCATCCATTTGAGCACCTCAACCAGTCTCAGCACGCCACTGTTACCACATGCCAGTCTGCCTGGGTTTGTGGCAGTGTAGCACCATCTGAGATTATTACTGGTACAGCTTAGAAAGGAAAGAACACACTAAATCTAACCAATTCACGCTTAAGAAAATGCACTGATGAACCACAGAAAGAAAGAAACTGGGACAAGATCTATGAACATGAACACAAGAAAGTTTGCAGTAGACTGTTTTCAAGAGAGATTGCCTCAGAGATATATTAGACAACTGTTTTTCCATTTGGATACAATTCTGTTATTTTTAAAAATTATTGAAATATTTCATAGAAAATGCATTTAATTTGGAACTATAAAAATAAATTTACTGTACACTTTTTAAAGTACCATACTTTCATTCTGTGGGTTTTTTGGACTGCCACTATTTTACGACAAATGGGATGGAACCCACAATAGAATCATTAAGGTTGGAAACAACCTCTGAGACCACTGAGTCCAACTGTTAAAGCAGCAGTGCTAAGTTGACCACTAAACCATGTCCTTAAGTGCCACATCTACACAACTCAAACGCCTGCACTTCCCCAGGCAGCCTGTTGCAGTGCTTGACAACCCTTTCAGTGAAGAAATTTTTCCTAAAATCCAATTTACACCTCCTCTGGTACAACTTGTGGCCCTTTCCTCTTATGCTATTGCTTATTACCTGGGAGAAGAGACTGACCCCCACCTTGATGGCGTGGGTGACCCCAGCCAGCTCCAGGGATTCAAACATCTCACCCACGTGTTCCAACCTGCTTCTGGCTGCTGCTGGAGAGCTCTTTGGCACACTGAGAAAACCCTGTAAAAGTTCCGCTAGCAGTTGTTACACTTCTGTGAGGGCTTAAACTGTATTGCTTGTTATTCAAGAACAAATTCTATGAGTCTGGAAGGAAACCTGAAATTAGGGATGACCTGAAAGCCTGACAGACAGCCCGTCAAAGGATTGTTGTGGGTTCCAGTTTGGAGCTGAGTTGCAGTATCCAGACACACCGTCTTGATACTGCAGAAAATGAGTGCATTCAAAATGTGTAAAATGAAGAGCGCAGCTGTTGACAGACAGACACAGAAACAAGTTGTTTAAAAATAAAACAACTCAAGAAAACATACTAGCAACTTCAGTGACTTAGCAGCAGCAGATGCAAAATGTTACAAAGCAATAATTAGAGTGAATTGCCTGACTGCCTAGTGCTGTTGTGCAAGAGAGATTGCTTTTGAAATGTACACGAGGAAATACTTGCTTGTGAGGAAAGCCATAAGAATACAGAACATTGAGTCTTCTGTTCAGAGGGCGTGGGGATGTTTAATGTAGCTGAAGTCCTGCCTGTCAGAGGGCACCCTGTGTTCTGGCAAGCATCCCCTTCTGATAACAATTCCTGTCCTCCTGCATGGGAAGACAGAACCGGGGAAGATTAACTAATTACTCAAACCAAACAGATTGTGCTAAATTCTGCTAGATTTCAAGCTTGCACTATTTGATGGTGGCTATGACAGAAATGATTCTGACACTGATTGAGCAGCACATATTTGCTATCTAAAGCCTGCTGGGCAAGAGCAGCAGGGAGCAGAATGTATATGAATTGTATGCCTGTTTGCCCTGGACTCTGACTTTGAAAGGAAGCTGTTTATGTGGGAGAGCTGAATCTCCAGAATTTCATTTTTTTTCTTTTTTCTTTTTTTTTTTTTTTTTGGCATAAGAGCTCTCTGGCAGATTGCCTCATTTCAGAGCGAGGATATTTTGCAATTATTGTAGTCTGTTTTGTCTTATCCTTCTTTTCCTATGAAACACACAACATCAGGACAAGCCTTTGGTGTACTCTCTTCTGCTGCTTCCAGGACACCAACCCTGGAGAGGTAGTGGGGGACTTGTACAGAAAGAAGCACTGAGGAAGGTGCTTTCTGTATGCTCTCTTTGCCTATTTCATGAACACAGCCCCCAGGCCTGAAGGGTTGGTTCCCTGCACCCAGCTCCACACCTCATGACTGGGCAGCCTTGTTTCCACTGGGTCAGCCCTGCTTGCACAGAGTTTTCCCCAGAAAACAGTTGCTACTACCAGACTGCTATGGATAGGGATGCCAGCAGAGTTCCTGCCCCATTGAGGAACAGAGCAATGGGTTTGGCTCCAGCTCTGATCAAGAAAATTAGATGATGTGGCTGCATTGTGGGAGCTGGTCCACAGTTACAAATGCAAATTTCTTCTCTCATTATTCTCTGGGAAAGATGACGGAGAGCAAGGAGACCCTGGGTGTAAATATGCTTTTGATGATCCTGACCTATAAGCAGAAACCTTCTGTTTCCAAAACCAGGCTAAGTATGTCTTGGTCCCCTTACTCCTGTTAGGATATTCATCTACCCCTTCTAGCCTTCAAAGAAATGATGCTCTGATTTATGCCTGTATCTCAAGATTTATCCTGAGTTCTCATGTATTCTCAGGTTCATTCACACAGAAATGTAAAATCCTAATAGTGTATCAGTAAATGTATTTTTCAGTAATAAAACTGCAAATCAAAACTGATCAGGCTTCACTAGGAGAAAAGTTTGTGTTAATATATATTAACATTCACATCACATGTGTACTTATCTAACATAGCTTTACTCAAAACTGTTTCGAAAGAAAAGTACCTGTCATTGAATACAAAGTTTTAGAATTTATCTAATTAAATTAATATTTTTAATGGTCAGAAAATACAGAAGATAAAACCATAGTGAGTAGAAGGGAGGGAGGACAAGAGGTAACAAAGTGGCCAATTCTAGAGATTAAAGAGGAGCTAAAATAAAAGGAAGAGCTCGGTGCTGAGATGCTAAAATCCAAAACATGCCTGTGGAAGGTAGACTAGGCACACTACAGGCTAGGCTTTTTGAAACACAAAGATAACCTCTTGTTTTCTTTTAAAGGATGTTGCAACTAGAAAGACCAGCAGGTATTAAAGTATGGCTGACAAGCATGTACCACTAAGTTTTCAAAACCCTTCAGAGACACCGAGGATCTGATGGACCATTGTCACAGTTGCTAAGCAGCTGAAACAACTGGCAAGTGAAGTGGCCAGAGCCATCATTTCAATGGCACACAGAATTCAGATCAGTAGTGTCACTTTTGAAGGCCTTGCCCAAACTAAGAGACCCAAAGCAAACATAGCCATTGGTTCAATAAATGGATAGTGAACTGGGAATCCCACTAGGGGGGCACTCACTAATTTGTTTGTCAGAAGCATTAGGAAATAATATCCAGATGAGTGTGACCTAAGCCATAGGAGTTATTTTCACTCAAAATAAGAGCAATTAAAGAGGCAAAGAACATACATCCTCCTAAAAAGGGATTGAGTATTTTAAAATACTATTAAAAAAAATAAAATTACAAGACCTGATCAGCTAGAGAAAGGACGTTGTGTTCTTTCTGTGTTTTGAGCACATGCCACCCCTCACTACTATTATTAGGACCCATTTCATAGCAGGAGCAGAAAACCAGATGGTAATCCCCAGTCTCAATAAATGGGGGTCTCTCTGCGTGTTGTCTTCTGCTTGCCCAGCCCTTTTGTTGCCAACTCGTGGCTCAATGCAGGGGAAGAAAACCAAGTTTATTGGCAGAAGAAATTGCTGCTATTTAAGGACAGATGTTTGTCTCTGTCATTTATTAAGGTCTGCATGTTGTTAAATGCTTGGTAAGAAGAATGGGGAAAAAAATGAAAAATTCAATGATCAATTTCTTCAGCTAAAAGGGTTGTTCTGTCAGGGCTGAAGAATTTCACATGTTTATGTACTTAGTGTTCATAGTATGCTACTATAAAACTTAAGTAGTTCCAGAATTTATTCAAAGAAAAATTATTTAGAATTAACTCATAGTAATTTAGTAAATTGCAGTGTCTTTGCAATGTGTCCAAATTTGAAAAAAAAACAAAAACTAACGCTTATTTTAGTGTATGTTGAAATATCCTTCCCTTTCCTTCTTATAATAACTTTGATGCTTTAAAAGTTGCATAAAGACAACACATTCATAACCTATAATAATAAATAAACAGGGTACAGAGAATATTCACACCAAGAACACAGAGGCTCACTGGAACCAGTGGGATGAGAAAGAAAATTTCAAGTATGTACCAAAGGAAACAAAGCATTATTAGATCCTTGGTATATTAAAAGCATTGGAGATTTATTTAGACCCTGTACTCCTTTCTGTGCCATGGTCAGTTGAATCTCAGCCTCTGGTCTATGGAATATTCAAGGATTTCTGAACAATGAACCAACCTGAACAACAGTAGAGACTGAGAGGTGCAATTTAAAGAACAATATTATTTTGGTGTATTTGATGGAGATGCATTTTCTATATATTAACATTTAAATTGTCTTACTTACATTAGATGCTTGTCTTTACACACCCTGTACCTTCTGAAAACAGGTGGTGTTTTGTGCTTACATTACAGTATCTGATGGCAAAGCAAACTCGTATGGAACAGCCACAATGACATAATTATGAATGTGCTTGATGTACCTCAGATCTCAGAGTCCAGCTCACATTCAGGTATCTGCTGTCTCCAAGGTGCTTTGGAGGGGACCAGCAGTAAATAATAAGTGTCGAGGAATCACACAAATAAATACTTCTGGCTGCTTCATGAGAACTTTTTTTCCTATTCAGTTTCAGCTTTAAAAAACTTGATTCCTTATTTCCTGAAGACTAGGGAGGGCTGTTGGAAATCTAAAATTTGTTGCCGTAAATTTCAATTTTGCAGATCCAGCCTTTATATTCAAAGAACTTCCCACGCTGGTGGTATCAGTGATAGCCATCTCAACACCTACATTTTAATACCAGCAAATGAGTTGAGTAATTCACACAAGACAGAACATCTAATTGGTGTTGTTCATGCAGGTGGCATCCTGGCAAAGGCTTTGACCTTCAGCAATTCCACCTGAGTCAGCTTTCTGGGTCAAACCCAACATTTGAGTCAGCTTTCCAACCTGCTAGCAATTTTGAGAGGGCAAAAGTTTGAGGGGATTTAGTGTTGCTCTTTCCTGTTTTAATCTAAAGTACAAAAATCAACCGGTGGAGCTTAATTTTACCCTGACCAGTTAACTCCATCCAAGAGAAAAATATGGATCAGAGCTGCAATTCTGTTTTAAACAACAGAATATTTGACATTGAATAGTCATTAAATTAAAAAGGGAAAGTATTAAACTACCTTAATCTTGTTATGGCTGGCACTTCACTATAAAAGATAACTGGAGGACTGTTGATTGTGTGGCTTTGGGATCAAGGCATATTTTACCAAAAAAAATTAAGACAATCCAGAGAGTGAAAAGGGGATTCTGAAATCCACATGAAGACCACTGGTTTTCTTTCCCTTTCTGCTTTGCTTTCTGGTTCCTTAAGCATCTTTCTTTTCTTCTCATTTTTTTCCCCAAAAATATTTCAAAGGAAATTTTAATTGTTCTAAAATATTTTTCCAACCTATACTTGGTGCCAGAAAAGGGGTACCGTAATATGAGACCCCAATACTAAACTGAAACATGTTCTGTGAACCTTACCTAAACCTGCCCAATGCTTACACAGACCTACAGGAACCAAAAGCTATTTTTTCCCATGAGAGTTATAAACCCCATGCAGTGAAAACAGTTACATTTATCACAGTAATTTCTTTGTGTATAGGGACACAGTGAACTATTTGTGGGGTGGGTAAATAAAGTAATCATTTTAGGATACATAGGGCTTTCCTGATAGTTAAACAACATCTTACCTACTTGTCAGACACCTGATCCCCTTTCAGTAAATACACCGCAGCCAGCTGTGCCATCTATGCATGCCCAGCAGGTACTCATTCCCCAGTTAATGGTCAAAGTCTACCTCCTTCACTTCCTTCTCCACCACAAAGAGCAGAAGTCACTTCTTACCTTTGTCACACAATAATGGAATCAATATATAACAGTAAATTTATAATAGTGCTTTGGGACTTGACCACATGAAGGGACAGTGTGCTCTAATGTGAAAGCTTGCCAGACAGCAAGGAAGATGCAGACAGCAAGATAATACATTCAGTCCTCCAGCAGTTCATTAGCAAGGAGGAGTCTGAACATTCAAAAATGCTAGATGCTCTACACAATAGCATTTTGTACAGTCACCTCCCTCCTCACCTTCAGAAAAACACGAACTGAGGTGGCTGGATTTTGAGTTACCAGGTTTAGCAGCAGAGCCAGAAGGAAGGGAGTTCTTTGCATACATGTGTTTTCACTAACAGTGTTCACTCTGTTATGAGCCTGTCAAAGCAGGGTGTTTTTGTCGAACTGGGAATCCAAAAAGTGACTTCCATAAAAAACTTAAGAGCAGACAGTGTGTTTGTGTGTGCAGTCAGTGACAGGAAGCAGTTAACTAAAAAACCTTAGGGGTGTTCCGTGTTGCAGAGAAAATATTTGTACCCAGTAATGGCACGAGTCCATCTCACTCATCCACATGTGCACCTCCAGCCCTCAGTCAGAAACTACTCAGTCAGTGAAACGGGGTCCTCAGGCTGTCACTGCACAGAACTGAAATCCTGGATATCCAAACAGACAGGAACATTTCATGGGGAGGAACATGGGGTTTGATAACAGTGCAACACAAAGCACCTACATCCAAGCAAACCTCAACATCACCTAGC
Source organism: Phainopepla nitens (assembly GCA_013400175.1). Taxonomy (NCBI): domain Eukaryota; kingdom Metazoa; phylum Chordata; class Aves; order Passeriformes; family Bombycillidae; genus Phainopepla; species Phainopepla nitens. The sequence continues at coordinate 124,529 of VXBQ01007235.1, read as the reverse complement.
AGGACAGGTGGGCTAGAGGAGGAAGAACAGATTTGGATTTGGCATGCTGATTATTGGAAAGTTAAAAGAACAATCTTATCAACATCTGGAAGAGTTGCCTAGTAAATATCACCCCTTTCAATGCATCTTTACCTCCTGACTTCAAAAAAGCTCTGTGCTTAGATACGGCAAATGAGATCCACATCCATTATGTCCACAGAGCTCCCGATGAGCTCACTAGTTTGCTTAAGAAAAACCTTCAGTTTCTCCTCAAATCCCCCAACTCCCCTCAAAAATATAAGGCAGTGGAAATAAACCAAATGCAACAGTCCAGTCCAGGGGATTATTTACTTTGGAGATTTCCTACAGAAAACATAAAAGAGCTGAAAGTTCAGATGGCAGAACAATCTCTTGTCCTCCCCAGTTGCAGCACATATCAGTGGGGCACTTCTCAGCTCCGCAGAGAAGTGCCAGGCAGCAGCAGGGTAATCCAAAGCAGCCACCACCAGTGCCAGCCTGCAGGGTGGGAAGGAGGTGGCCGTGCCAGCAGCCAACCCTCAAAAAGCCCCCGTGTCTCACAGCTCACTGCTGCAGGAACTGGCTCCAAAGCCCTGGTGTGACACTGCTGTGTGCCATTACTCATCTCACCATGGACTTCCTCTTCTTTGGTGTCATGGCATGGTGGAGATCTAACTTCAGCAGCTGCCAAATCCCTGCATTTCTTAGCCTAAGCCCAGGGAAGCTCTGGTCTGGGACTGAGTGTCACCAGTGGAACAGGCAGACCTCATACAGAAAAACAAGGTGAGAAGTCCAGAGAGCACTCAGGGAAAAAATTCCATCCCCAGCATTAGTTACGGGCTTCCCATGATGTTTTCTAGTACCAATTTCCTACATTCCCAGGGTTTCCCACCAGCAGAGGCTGCAGAACTCCTCACAGTGTTTGCCAGTGGCCAGCCACAATGGGGCCACCAACACGCAGGTGTTTCCAACATTATCACCCCAAACTCAGCTCCAGGCAAGAGTGGGAGACCTCATTCCCAGCAGAGTGAACATGACTCCAAGCAGCTGTGGTGCCCTGCTGAAGTGCTCCTACACCCACAGAGGGGCCAGGGCTGCCCATGGGGGATGGCTGAGTGCACAGGCTGGCACCAGGGCAGAACTTAAGGGAGCTGCTTCCAGCTGGCCCATGACCGACTCTCAGGCAAGTACAGGAGAACTCGCTGTCACCTCAGTCCTAAATTATCAGCTCTTCCCTCACTGTGAGCAAAAGCTGAGCAACAGCTGCCTGCAATGCACCCCCACTGCTCCCCAGCAGATCCAGTTTAACATCCCAACACTGCCCACTATATGGGAGGGCCAGGCATGCAGCAGCTGCTGCTTACCTGTGTGGCAACACCAGACAGAACTCCACTACAGTACCCTGCTGTGAATCCAAGGAAGATTTTACACTCATTCTTCAAATGTTGGGAGGGAGGTTGTCTAAGCACCTTAAGGTAAGATTCCAGCCCATGCCTGCAGTTCGAGAGGGCACTGGTAGCTCAAAATAACAACTTCACTCTTTTCTAGAACAGCAGGAGATTACTTTTGTTTTGATTTGTGGTATGACTAGACTGCAGTACAGGCTGTGGCATCTCCCCATTCTTGCAGACAGGTTATGTGAAGACAGGTCTCATCATTCTGGCTTCAGGACATGATCAATAGCCAAGGCAAACTGAGGAAGATCAATGAGTCATTTGCTTCTTTATTATCCAGGAATATTTTTTTCCATCTGAATTGAAGCCCTTATGATTCTTATTGCAAGATAATCAAATGGGACCAGCAGAGAAATTAGGGAACATGATGTAACAGTCCTTTAGGATATGATCTAAAAGCCTTTACTTGCCACAAAATTCAGAGCAGCCAAACCACAGGACAAAAACAGCTCAGAGCCTATTGTCTACTTTTCTTACACTGACAAGATGCTGATGATCTTCTCTTCATGGAAAAACAAGTCAAGAGAGTCACCCCTAAAACATGTTTTTTATACACCATTTTCCCTATTTCTGGATCCAATTCCCCAAATATGTCCTAAAAAAAAATCTACTTATGTACCATACTTTACATGGAAGCAATTAGTTTTAGAAATTAACACAAGGCATATTTAAATCTATATTGCACTTGTGTCCAAGTCATCACAACGTTGTGATTTATTATGATTTAACTGCTACCAGCCTGTTTAGAAGGAAAACAACTCTTAGTGGACCCAGCCATTCCATAAGTTAAGTTTCCTTCCTGTAAGTGAAACAGCTGCAGTATAGCTGAATGTCAGATGTGAGGTTCTTATATGCAACACAGAGCTCAAAAAAAGGTGAACCTCGATTTGTTATTTCCAGGCAAGACATTGTTGCCTTTGACATCATCTTTATCAGGATGAATACCTATCCTCCAAGATATATGCCACGTAAATCTGGTGCTTCTCAAAGATTACAAAGATGGAAGTATTTTTTTCATTATCTACACAGCTGTTCAAAAGTCTGTTTGAAATTTCAGGTCTGGTTGGAAGGCAATAGTAGTCATGGTTTCCCTGAACAAAATCTCTAACAGGAACTTCACTTAAGAACATGCTGTGGTGGTCTGTGCTGGATGGACAGCATTGACATGAACAAGTGGCATCTCTAGCAAAGCAGCTTCCCAAGAATCATTAAAAACCATGAGTAAGAAAGTGCCTAACCAAAGTAACAAATATCCGTTAGCAGCAGCCAACTCCTCAACAAGTACCTTCTTCCCTTTGCTTCCCAGGTAGCTCCAAAATCATCCTTGCCAGGTGTTTCTGCTTGAGTTTCTTTTAAGGAATCAACACATGGGGCTGATCTAGCAGCTTTCATCATTGGTTTTTGTTCCTTTACCACTTACAAAAGATCTAGGATCAGACCCACCTAGTAGGAAGTAGAGCATTTTCCCTGCACTCTGGAAACCCCCCAAGAATTTTGATGCAGACACAGCCCTTGTAGCTTTTCCATAGACTCCCGTGAGTCTCACAGAGATCCTTCAGTTGAAATTCTGCTTCTAGACAGCAGGCATATCAGATGGATTCATATTGTGGAACAGGAGCTGCTCATTCACCTCCTGCCCAGGCTTCTCTTTTCCATGTGATCTTTCTACCTACATGAAAACACTGTGCTTCAGATATATTTAAAAGGAACTTTGCTAGTACAACAGGACCTAATGTAGAAATACAAGATTGTCTTGATGTGGAATAAGAGGATTAAAAGAATATGCTAGATGCTAGTAACATCTCACCCAGGGATAAAGAAAACAGATCACAGGTCAAATATTGCTCTCTCATGCTCTTCTGCAGCACTGAACTCTAAGTCTCAGTAGAAATAACCCTAAGTTTTGGTCTCAGACCACAGTTTTTCTGACAAAACAGTAGACAGCAAGCAGACCACATTTTCTACAAATGCAGCGTGTCTGTTCTTGGAGAACTAAAGGGGTCACTTGTTTGGATGTATCAAAACATTTTCAGTTCCTCTCTGTACCACAGGGGTAAAATTAATTTAACCAGTTATACCTATCCCATCACTGGCCTTTAAATCAAATCTATCTACTAATTTCTTGTGCTCTGTTCAATCATGACCAAGTCAGACACAAGAAAATGTGTAAAACTTCACATTACACCTACAAAACAAAGCGCCAACCCACCAGGGTTTTGATTAAATGTTTTTTCTGAATTTGTAGAAAATACTCATGCCAACTGGAACCACTTCTGTTTTTCCAGGAACATTCTGTTTTGGTGCTGTTTTCTTCCTTGGAAAACTTCAGATCTGGACTGGCATCTCTGGTTACTTCCCTTGAGCCCAAGTGATCCTGTCCTATTCTCTCTCCATTTGTGAAATTATAATGGTAGGTACCCAAAACAGGCAGCTTGAGGTTCAGTTCAAGGATAGGATTAAATATAGGTCTTCCATACCCTGGGGGAAAAGTCCACTCACTCCTCTGGCTGTGGTTAATCAACCTCTCAGATTTCATGGGGAAAAAAAAATAAAAAAATCTGGCCTTCTCCATTGTGAATGAGAACATTTCAGTTGCAAGAAGCCAAACAGTAAAGAAAACATTCCCCCAACTCATGTTGTTCTACCAACAGGGAGGGTATGTACAACTTGAACTTAAAACGGTTTGCTGGTTTTTTTTTCCTAAAAAAGGTCATAGAATCTGATAGTTTTAAAAATGGCTTATGTAAAACCAGACTTACAAAACAAAATTTGAATGCATCCCAAGCATGAACCCCTTGTTTATGGTTTAATGATGGATTATAATAGCCATCATTTTAATAGAAATCTTCCCAGTTGCTGAGTTTTCCTAATTAAAACGTAAATTTTCTATAAACCCAGACCTAATTCCACAGGGCCCCAGCCCCTTTTCTGCACGTCCCCTCCCACTTTTGGATTGGGTTATTTTTCCATCGTAACTCAGAGACGCGGAGCGGTCGGCTGCCGAGGAATGCGCCTGGGATGCGGGGCTGTGCCGAAGAGGGCTTGCCTTCTGCCCAGGGGAACCACCCACGCGCCGCAAGAACGGCGTGGGGCCCGGCCAGCATCTGAATGGCTCCGCTGCCACCCAGGGAACGAAGTAAAGTGGATACAAACAGCTGGAGACGTTGCCAAAGTGTCAGGCTTCGAGTCCTCCAGACCCTTCGGATTCTGTAATCCCTCTCTGCTGAAGTAGGTTTTCAATTTGCCTCTGTTTGCTACTGGATGGGAAAAAAAGTTGATGCAACACAGACCAAGTTGTTACAACACTTTTGGTTATACCTCCCTGGTCACTCCCAGAGGCCAACACCCACTGGGGGTGCAAACACGGCCTGGGATTTTTCAAAGCCCTCCTTCACTTTTTTTCATGGTCCTTCCCTCACACTCCCTCCTTTCCCAGTGTGCTCTCAACTCCTCCTCTGAGAGCTTGTCCATTAATACAAGGGAGCTATTGGACTCTGAGGAGCACCAGAGAACATCTGCAATCCTAAGCAAGCTGAAGCAAAGCTGTGCAACGACACTGGGATTTCAGAACAGGTGTCCAGCTGGAAAAGAGAAGGTGAAATTGTTGTTCTATATCAAGTGCACATTTATCTTTCTTGTGCATTGACTCATCCTCATAGACAAGCCCTGATGTTACTGTAGTGAGTCACCAAAGCAACTTTATTTATAATCACTCTGCCTGATGTTTCAAAAACACAGAAGACCTAAACCTTATTATAGCTATACTAAATGGGCTCATGATCTCCCAAAGCTCATGCTTTGATTTGAAATTCAAGAGCATGACAGAGTTTTAAAGGAGAAACAGTCCTGTGAATAGCGAGCACTGAGGCTCAACCTCCAGGTCAGATCATCAGCTGTCATTCAGGTCAAACTAAAGGTACAATGGATAAACAAAAATTTCTGTGCAATGGCCATTTAGATACACAGTACCATCATGTCAATGGACAAAACTGTGTCCCCAACAATGCTCTTCTGCTTGAGCATCTTTGTCCCTCTTGTAGCTGCAGATTTTGGAGTAACATATTTGCAAACTAATAAAACCAGTTCCTGGACTCAGGCATGTATTTTAGATTTACTTGATGCAAGCTGTTACAGACTACAACTTTTCCCAACCTAGTGTGCAGGTGTGAAGAGATATTTATCCACCTCACATCCTATTTCAGGCAGTGCTGGACGGTCCCAGTCTGAAGGAAACATGACGTATGTGAAGGAGCATCTGATTCACTGTTCGAAACAAGTTTGACCAAGATTAACAAACTCAAGAGATTTCCACAAGAGACTCTCCTGGTCATGTTCCAGGGATTGCCTGAGAAAACTTCTGTCTTTGTATTCTATATAAACTGTTCTCTCTTACTAATGCAAGCTGCAAGTAAATGTCCATTGCTACAGTGCAGCTCTGCAGCAAGATGCATCACACTGAGGTTTCAGCTAAGTGTTAGCTTTTCTTCCCTTGCTTGGCCAAATGCCTATAAACATGCCTAAGAATATCAGAGTCTAGACCTATCTAAAGAAATTACCAACAGCCCTTCAAGCATGATCTTTGCATTACCTCCCCTTACCACAGCCATGCCATATTAGCCTCTTCAGGCCAAAAAAATAAAATGTTGTGGCACAAATTGTTCACACAATGCCTATTGAGACCCTAAAAAATTATTAAAACTATCCCTTTCCTGAACTGGTAGAGGAATCAGAGAAGGAAAAGATCACCTAAACCGCAACAGATCAGCAACATCTGCTTTTGCTCCCACCAGAACATACAATTTCTTCTCTTTTACTTTTCTTGACTGTTATAAGACTCCACGCATCCCTGTTCCAAAAACACTGCACAAATTCCCCCTAACTGATATCTCTGCTTTTCCAGTGCCAGTCTTCTGCCTGTTCTAGGCTACAGCGTCCAAAAAACAGGATGTCAGCCTTATTCCCTGATCTTCCCAGCTCACCAGCAGGCTGTGTGGCAAACTAAAATTGTCTTCTCCAGGCTCTATGGCTATGAATCCCTCAGCTGGACCTGCTCTTCCACCTTGTCACCGGTACCAGCCTTAATACAAGAATATAAAACACAACTCTAGAAATCCCATTATGGTGTTTTTCCATTTCCATCAGACTTTTTTGAACAACCTCAGCCATGAAACTTGTCATCAACAAAAAGTGGGAAGCTGTCCTGGCAATCCCCAGGCCGCTGGGATGTGTCCTCAGTGCACTCCCCTCGCAGCCTGCCTGCCACAGTGACAGCCTGCCAACGCTGTCAAACCCACCACCCAGCCTACCTGCACCCAGTCTACATCAGCAGATCAATGAGTCACTCTGAAGCAGGAGAGGACTCAATAAACAGACAATTATTTTCCAGAGTCAGGAAAATAATGAGCATAACACCCCATACCTTTTCTTGTTCTGTTTCCTACTGCTCCTTACTGCAGTGCCAGGACTTCTGCAGATTTTTATCACAGATTGAAGATTCAGGTGTCTCTGGACCATTTTTTGAAAGAGAAAATAAATGCACTATGAACGAGAAAGGAGGTTTTTGTTCCCTGGGAGTGCTGCCCTGGAGGGCAGATGTCACAATGGGATTAGCCTCCTGTGCTTCTCCTACATCCAGCCCCTCCTCTGTTCCCTGCTGCTTCTACTTCAGGCATTTTGCCATCAGTAAGGAGATATCTGTGCAGCCTGATTGGTGATTGCCTGAGGAGCTGATTATCCTGACTTCATGTTTTCTTCCCCTCACATAGAATCTGTCTCCAAAACCACCAAGCCTTAGAGGGTTGCTGACCTGACTTCCAACCAGCACAAGCTCTTCTTCTGGTGTTGAAAGAAGCGACCCTCTCCTCTGTGGTCTTGTGATGATAACACAGGGGAAACACTCACAGGCACCTGAAGTACTGCCTTTGAGAGTTTTGGAGAGGTTTGTGGACATCTTTTTAACTGTGCCTCACTCCAAGTGCTGACACAGAGCAAACATTTGGATCCCCTTACAGTGGCATAAATGCCTATGACAAAACCAGGCCTCTTTGAGCTGCAGAGCCCTTCTCCAGGCCTCTAGACTCTGCCTTTCTCACCCTACATCTTTTCTGTTTTCCACTGATGTAACATAGCACCTCATACTTCAATCTCCATCCCAGGTGCTCTCACTGTTTTGCTGCTTGCCAGAGATACTCAGGAAAATTCCTGCTTCTCCTCACAACCTGGCAGCTGGTGCTGCCCACCAGACAGCAGCACCAGATGATGCTTCAGAGGCTGGGGAAGCCCAGAGCCTGCAGAGGCCTCAGGAGCCTGGCAGTCTCTCTGGTGATGGCAGATTCACCAGCTCCCATGCAGTGACGTGCCCAGATTATGCTGGATGACTCAGGCTCAGCTTTATCACCAGGGAAGACGTAAGAATAAGAACTCCACACACTCACAAGACACAGTGATGGAGCAGAGGAATGAGAAGATAAAAGCCAGAAGGAGATGCTGAGGTAGTGCTTGGTCACTGTCTGAGCACTGATTCCCTGGTCTGCCTCCAGCTCACTTGCCTCGAATAAACTTCTCTTTATTCCCAGCTGCAGAGCAAGGCCACCAGAGAAGCCATGTGCTTCTTCCAGCCCCAGACCTGTGGAAGATACATCATACCTACCCCTTGCTGCCTTGCACTAGTTTTGGAAGATACTATAGGGCAATGCACACCAGCTCCTCTAGACATGAATGACATACACGCTTTTTAATGTTTTAATCAAGGCTGCCTTCCACAGTTTACAGCCTCCTTCAAATATAACACATCATGAGTAATAATCACTGAACACAATTTCTTTTTAAGCTCTGCACAGGATGTGTATGCACCAGAGAAACTCAAATACATATCATATTCATATCTCAAACTCATACCTGTCTTAAGCTCCTGTGCCCCTGACCTTTTTCCTTCGCTGTTCCTCGGCCTGGAGGCAATGGTTACAGCAGTTTGGGGTGAGGAAAGGAGAGAGGGTTTCTGCTTGGAAAAGGCCTAACTGCACGGTACAGTCACACCCATGGAAAAGCAGAGTCACCAGCATGTCATGCTCACTGTGCACCAGGATAAAATGAATTCATATAGAATGTCAAATTACAATGCATGCAACAACCATCCACAATGTGTGTGCACAAGACACCATATCGATCTTGAATTATCCAGTATCATTCCCTTCAACATACTTGTATCCTTTTTTCGGTCCTTTATTTCCCAATTACAAACATATAAGGCAGGTGCCCATTATTTACAATCTCAGCTCAGCGTGTTGTAATATCAAGGAAATATTACTTTAAAAATTCTCTATTGAGACCATAGCCACCAGTTTCTAATAATTCACAAAAACTGCTTCAATTATTATATGTTTCACTTCCTTTCCCTTCCCTTCTTCCAATGTTAATAGATGCTGCCTGTAATCCATGAAATGTTCCTTCATTGCTTTCAACATTCAAGCCAAAAAGGATTTTCAATGGCATTTTGGAAAATAAGCTGCATGACAGGTAGTTCTCCCATAAGTATATCAAGAGGTAAGTACACAGATTTTTTACCTTTGAAGTCTTTCTCGCATTTCTGTGAATCCACTTGAAATTCAAAATTGCGCAGATGAATCTGAAACCGTGGCACCACATCTGCAGAAATCAGGGGCAGCACCTTGTTCTGGACAAAGCAGAGAGATATTTGTTACCAATTGGCTTTGGGCCACAAAGGTGCCACAGACAGGTTGGATTTAGCATCTACACAAGTTATGGGGAAAAGCCAGTGATTTAAACCAGTCAGATTATGGGCTTGTCTCTGACCTGTATCACGGTGCCTCTGATGTGTTTCATGGAATTTTAGAATCACAGAATATTTTGGGTTGGAAGGGACCTTAAAGATCCTCTAGTTCCAATCCTCCTGCCATGAGCAGAAACACTTTCCACAGACTGCTCAAAGCTCTGTTCAATCTGGCCTTTAAGTCTTCCAGGGATGGGGCATCCACAGTTTCTCTGGGCATCCTATTCCAGTGCCTCCCTACTCTCACAATAAAGAATCTCTTCCTAACATCTAATTTACCCTCTTTCAATTTAAAGCCAACACACCTTGTCCTGTCACCCTTTGCCAGTCCCTGGACCGCAGCAGGCTGGAGGGTCTCTGTCAAGTCCATCTCTTCTCTCTGTGTCCCCCACCAAGGACCACTGGTGACTGCAGTGCCATCTGATTATTTGTGCATGTCACCTCCCTTCACCCTTGCTGTGCCACCCTCCTCTGACTGCCCTCAGAGGTGGAATAGAGGCTCCCCAGAAGAAAAAAGTGCAAATCCAGGCTCTGGAGCTATTTCCAAGTGAGCTTATAGATAGTGGTGGCTCCTGGTTTGATAGTTTTGATGGGAAAACCAGATGATTTTCTGCGATTTGTTGGGGAAAACAGGTGATTTTCTGCGATTTGTTTTTCAGCATAAGTATGCAGAAAGTGAGCTCTTCTCACACACCAGCACTCTCAAATTAAAATGAATTTTCAACAAATTCCCAAGCCATCTGTAAAGGAAGCCTGTTTTCAGAGCTGTGTTTCCTGGGAGCATTGAGGAAAATCAGAAAAAAGTGCAAAAATGTGTGAGGTGATGAAGAAAAGCACTGGGAGAATATCTGCGCCCCTTTTATTAAACAAAGCTAGCAGGTGCTAAGTTCAAAGCAAGGCAAAGGAGAGCCTCCCTCAAGCAATATCCTGTTCAGCTGTGGGAATATGTGCTACAAGATGTTGCAGAAACTAGAATTTTATACAGATTTAAAAAGTGACAGAATAATTACTGAAAGAAAGACACATCCATGGTTATTACATATATAGATACCAACTCTGGTGCAGGAGATCTTCAAGCCAAAGTTTGATGCAGGCAGACTGAGCAGTTTGGAAAAGTATCGCTACAAGTCTGCCTTGAGCTTCTAATTTTGTTTGGGCACCTCTATCATCCAGTGGTAGGGACAGGCTCTGGTACACCTCTTGTCCTGATAAGATACAGTCTTTCCTACATTTTGAAGAAGAGCAAGAAGGGAGTAACTGGCACAGGGTGCTGGGCATGAGAGGGAGATGTTCACTTGCTTTTTCTATTCAACCCAGAGGTTGTGCCCACCCAACACCATCGGGCAGCTTTCCATTCTGCCCGCAGAGCGGGCGTCAGTGGTGGACAGAGAGTGCAGAACGATGGACACGGCAATGGAAGAGGCAGATGAGGTTCCGGCCGTGCCAAAAGCATTTGCAGTAACCCTGCAGCCCTCCGGTGCGCTCTGCAGCACTCCCTGCCACACACACCCTCCTGCAGCTCTGCCCTAATCCGCACCTCGTGCTCAGCAGCAGCGATTAACCCGGGACCTTCCGGGGAGGGGGCGCTGACCTGGCTGCGGCGCGGCTGCCCGTGAGGGACAGGAGCCCGCAAATCCTGCGCTGCGGCCCTCAGCCGCGGGGCTCCGGGGCCGGGCCGGCTCCTCCGGGCGGGCCGGCACCGCCACCTAGGGACAGGGACACGGCTCTGGCAGGGGCTGGCGGCTCCGGGAAGCGAACGGACGGCGCTCCGTGGGCTCCTTCTCCGCCCGGCACCGGCGGCAACGCAGGGCGGCTCGGCTCACCTTCTCTTTGGGGCACGCTTAGCTTGTATCCTTCGGCTCACCTTCTCTTTGGGGCACGCTTAGCTTGTATCCTCCTTTTGTCATGTGCCATCTCCACTTTCGCGATGACTCTGAACACACACGTGAAGACCTGACGCGTCTGACAGCTGAAGGTGGCAGCTGATCGTCACCTTGCTTTGCCCTGTTTCAAGGAGCACTTTCCTTCTTGGAGATATCCAGGCCAAAAGATCAAGAGACCCGGCACAGTCAGTCCTGCAGCCACAGTCAGGGGCTTCCCAAAATCACCCTCCTTCATCTCCTACATCTCCCTCCTTCCTTGCACCAACATCTGCACTTATCCTTGTGCCTGCTTAGTGCAGAATCCCCTTCTTCCCACACTCCCCTCTCCATGCTGCTGTAGCGCTGACTGCTTAAAATCAGTAAAGAGCTTTTCACTCCTCTTGTGCCCTGGCCTGCAAGCCCTGCCTGTTCAGGACATGATGCGTTGCAGCATCACTTACATCCCACCTGCATTAGGCATCAAGCAAACAGATACTTCATCTTTGAAGTTGATCTCATACTGCCAATATCTGCTTGAAACTGAAGAGTACCAGTCTGTTCAGCCTGAATTGCCTCCTCTGACTGTGCAGAGGTTAAACAGGAGCCCTGTAATTTGGAGAATAGAAAAAAAAAAAAGAAAGGAAGAGGAATTACGCATCAGAAAAAAAATTAGCTTAAAGGACCTGCAGAACAGCATTTTATTTGCTAACCAGGTGTAATTGCCTACAACTTGGAGTTTCCCCAGTGCATTCCAGCTGAACCCCACCTCCCATCAGAAGCTATTTCCTGGACACTGCTCCCTCCTCATCACAGCACACACGGCTGGGGACTGATGGGGTGGTGCATCCCCAGAGTCCCATCCATCTCTGCAGTCTGTGGTGCTTGCTGCCTTCTCCTCAGCCCTTCCAGGCGGCATTAGTGAACATCACCACAGCTGTCAAGATGGTCTCTGAATGGTCCAATTGTCAGCACACAGGAGAGCTTTCTGGCCCTGTTTTCTGCTCTAAGTTAGGATTTCCAAAAGAAAAGAGCACTCTCCTCATAGATGCACACACAACATTATAAAAAAAAGAAAAAGTTAGATTAATGAAATTTTGAAAGGTTATGGTTTGATTAAGAAAATAAACAACATTCAGGCCTCAACCTCTGATGGTCCTCTCATAAGTGATACAAGTAAAATGATGAAATGCTGCAGAATACATCGAAATGCATCTGGGGAGACTCTGAGGCAAGGCAAAAGACATGCAAAGAGCACATGAACAGGGAGGGAGAAGATGAAGATTATCAGCTTCTGGCAGTTTGCTTAACAGTAGTCTTGAGAGGGAAACCCAAACTCTGCAGGAATTCCTGGACTGTTGTCATCATTTCACAGCCCAGAAAGTTGTCCAGCTTCCAAATCCTCAGGGAAGAAAACAAGTCCTAAAAGGCTGGGATTTTCTTTTTGCCTGTGCTCAAACCCAGGCATGCCATTTTCTGCCCTCTGGATGTGCCAGCCCACAAAATAGGCACTGAGCAGACACTGAGCCTGGTTAGTTAACAATAGTATTATCTGGTTGTTATCCATGTTTTACCTGTAGAAGTCAATACTTCTGAATTTCCCTAATAAAAAGACAAATTTTTATTTAGAGGTTCCCTAACAAAACCTCCGCAAGTGTGGGAACAGATCACCAGGCTATCCAGTCCATGTAGCTCAGGCCACTGCAAGGAGCTGCTTCTTGTGGTGATCAACAACTTTCACAATCATCTTGGATTCACAGTCACTAGAGGATTATGTTAATTTTTATGTCGGTTGATGGCATTTAGATAGAGTCCTGCAAGTTGCCTTCCCAGTTATGTAATGAAACTTTTGCATTACTTATGAGTGTCATTAATTATGTTTCAGCTCAGGAAACTGCCTAGATGCCACATGTTCACAGAAACAAGTAGAACTGAAAGTTGAGGGGAAGAAAAGAAAAACAATCGAAAGGTCAATCGGGGAAGGAAAAGAAGGGCCAGTTATCAGGACACATCATGGAGTTACTCAGACTGTTCAGATATAGCAGCAGGTGGAGAAGATTCTGATAGGAAAACTGTATTTTGATAGCACTGTCACAGAGTTTAGGTTTAATTAGTACCCTACAGCTTCATGCAGTGAAACTAATCATATTTCTGACTAAGGAAATGTACAGAGGACCTTCTGTTAGTAAGGAATTTGACTTGCTCAGTGAAATAAAAACAAACCAACTAACCAAAAAAACTCCCACAAAACAAACAAACAAACAGAAAAATAAGGATTTTTTTGGACATTAGGATTGATGTGAGGACCTTCAGCCAAGTTATGTGAAGACAGAGGTTTGTCACTGGTAAAGTGAGGTCAGATTGTATGAGGATCAAAGAGGAAAAAGGATATGAAAAAGACTCTTAGAAGAACTTGGGTGCACTGAGAGACAAAACAAATGTCAGCTGGCTTTCAGGAAAGCAGAATGGATCACAGCTTGAGATGCATAGTACAGAGCATAGCAGAAAAGCCCCATAAACCTGCAAGAATTTTTAACTGAAAAGCAAACTGGAAGCTGCACGGGTCTAATTCACAAAATACAGTCAGAAAGAGCCTGCAAGAAGGAAGAATGAAAGGGTGCACAAATTGTTTAAGCAGAGACCAATGTGACTTCCAACACCACCTCTGGACTTAGTAAATAGAAAGTGATATTGAAAGTAAAATACAGTTAAGGACACCAAAGCTGAAGATGCAGACCAAGAAAAATTATTTACATAACACACAAAAATAAAACTTCTCCTTAGGAGTGAGTAAAGACAAAACTTCCTCCAGCGGTGGGGATATCATGTTTAGACATTTCCCAAGTATTTCTAAGTTGAACACTGGCACACCAATTAATGGGCCCTCTGACATTGGTGTAAACCATCTGGAAGGGAAATCTAAGCTTATTAAGAACAGATGGATAAGAACCAGGCCAAGCTTTCCCTATTGCTCCTATTTGTAAGCTAGATGTAAAAGTAACCTTGTAAAGACAGTTTGAGTTGCTCTGGGAAATCATGCCTAGGACTCAACATGCCAGACAACAGGCACTAAAAAAGAACAGAAACAACTAGAAAAAGCTGTTGCCTGCGACCTGTCTCCTACAGGCCCCCTAAAGACTCCTGTCCTTTCCCAAACCTTCAGCCTTCATCATTACCACAGTGATCTGGGTTCATTATTCCCTCAATCTAGAAACAGCCTTGTTAAATCATGCAATTGTTGAGCAGGTCATGCCAAGAACAATATCTGTGTTTTCTTCACCTGGCACCCATACAGTGGTCATGCCAGGTTATAGGGCTCAGGTTGATTTTTAACAGTTTGAATGTTTTGGAAAATAATATGTCATTCAGCATGTTCAATCAAGCATTAGGTTTCTGCAGTTTAATCATCCTGTAATAAATTCTGTCAAAATTGTTAAAAAGGTTTCTTAAAAATGCAGAGAAGTCAAACTCAACACCAGTAAATGAAAAGAAAGCCTGAAAACTTGCTGAGGTGTTATTTAATAGAAAGCCTAGACCAGTTGCATGAATATGTAACCAACTGTGTTAAAGCTAGGGATGCTGTGAAGCCCTAAGAGAACCACAATAAAATCAAATAGAAATACATTATGATGAAAAGATCACTTAAGCTAACATCCTTGCAGGCAAAGACAGTACATTTGAACATGTAGAAAAAAACACATTATTTATATGAGCATAAAATGCATCTATTGATCCTTCTGAATTGTTGTTGGTTCCTGAAAAGCAATTGCTAAAGAAATTACTGGAGAAGCTGCTGATGCCCACAGCAGTCTGTCCAGGAGATGACAAAGAGAGGCTGCTGCTGCACAAGCCCACTCCAGCACCTGCCCATCCCGTGTCAGTCTGGCTGACACAAGGAAGAAGCAAATCCCTCAGAAATCGGTTTGGCTACTCACTGTGTTCCTTAAGCCAGACCTTTTCCATCACCATCTTGGTGACTGAAACTGTCAGTCACATGCATGAGTCAGAAACAATTTAACCCTTTCCCAACAGATCTTACTTTTTTTTCAGGGAAAAAATGAAAAGCCAATAGATCCATGCTTGATGCCTGCCAACTTGCTCACATGTTGCTGATGGTTTGCAAGCATTTCTCATCTAAAAGGGTGCTGGGGAATGCTTCCTGCTCAGTACTTTGAAGGCACACAGGTACTTGAGAGGCAGCCAGAGGTTCAGGTTGGGAAGAATCTTTAGCAAATTTATGATACTGAACAGAAATCCCATGAAGAAGTATTCATAGATTAAGTTGCTTTTCAATTTACTAGCAGCTTCTGCTCTCAGTGCCTCACTGGCTCAAATATTCCTGAGTCTTTTAGCTTTAGATTCCCAGATCTGCTTGGACTAGAGGTTCAGGATCATCTTATGCCAGTTAAAAATCATGCTGCAGCCTGCTCAGCTCTTTGTTGATGTCGACACAAGCAGAACTGGAAACGGCTCATTCTGAACACCTCATTTCGGGTTTGGGTTTTGTGGGAGTTTTGGCTAGGTCAGTTTTCAAGTGGGGTGAATGCCCTGCATCTGCTCCCCCCATCCAGCAGTGGCATGGGGGAAAGAGCAGCAGCACCCACCTGGAGGCAGGACTGCTCCTTTGGGCAGGGGCACAAAAGGAGAGTTGCAGAGGGTGACCCTGAAAGAGCGTGGGCTCCTCAAGGAGAACTTCCATGTCAGATCTGGTACTCCAGCAACTGCAGAGCCCACAGCAGTGCCACACCACTGCACACTGTTAGAGCTGCTCACACCAGATCCTGCCTGCTCTCAATATAGCACCCAGCACCTAATTCTGGAGGCAGCTGGAGGCTGTGAGAAACTCTCCCTGCAGTCAGAAATAGTTTTGACTTACTGGAAAATCTCATTTTCTTCCAAACTGTACATGTTTGCACCTGTCCTCCATTCTCTGCCTGGTTTCCTCTTTTTCAAATCAACAACCTCCCTTTTCCTGTGGCTGGCCTGCTTCTCAGCAGGCTCTTCCTTACCTTCTCCTGCCTCTGATTAATTTGGCAATCATACTCTGAAGCCCACCTTGCTGGAAACAACTTTCTCGCACAGGATGTGTGGTTTCTTTTGTCATGGAGGACAACAATGGGGGAAGGTGATTTAATACAGAGTATTTTGTATAATAGCAAAACTCTTCCCAAACCCTCCATCTCCCAGCCCTGTCGTGCCCAAAGATCTTAAGCTGATGAAGCCATGGAAGAAATCTATGGAATGTTGCAAGAACCAACACAGGGTGACAGCTGAAAATGGTCGCTGCTCAGTCCCTTGCCATTCACATTAAGTAACTTTAAGTGACTTTCATTTTTACTTCCTGACTGTGTGGAAAGTTCTCTCCTCACCTATGACTGACAAGACTAGACCACTAATTTGCAAAAGAAAATCCTTTAGGCTTCTGCAAAAGCAGTGAGATGTGGAAGTGCATGAATTAGTCCAGCTTACGGACTTATTGCAGTCAACTGTCTTTCCAAATTTTCTAAAGGCACTGATTGTGCCTGAAGATAGCAGCTTTAGGAAAGCTGATGAGATCCTACACACAGCCCTCCTCTTGGGTCCTCCCAGCTATGGCGCACACAAGTGAACCACTTGTGACTCCTCTGCTCAATTACAACTTATACATCATGACTGTTTTAAAATAAACAATTCCTTTTTGTTTCCATGCTATCAGTCATCCCAAACGTTATCGCATTATCCACCAAGTTTCAGGTACTATGACCATAATTCAAGCTTTCCCCATCGTCCATCCTAACTGGAATACACACCTCTGGGGCACTTCATCATCAGAAGTGCCAGGCAGCAGCAGGGTAATCCAAAGCAGCCAACACCAGTGTCAGCCTGCAGGGTGGGAAGGAGGTAGCCGTGCCAGCAGCCACCCCTCACAAAGCCCCCGTGTCTCATGGCTCACTGCTGCAGGAACTGGCTCCAAAGCCCTGGTGTGACACTGCTGTGTGCCATTACTCATCTCACCATGGACTTCCTCACTGCTGGTGTCATGGCATGGTGTGGAGATCTAACTTCAGCAGCTGCCAAATCCTTGCTTTTCTTGATCTAAATCCAGTGGGAACAGAGGAGGGACAGGGTATCATGGAGACATGCAGACTTGGCACAGCAGAACAAGGTCACAACAGATGTCAGCCATGTGACCAGGAAACAAGTAAAGTTCTTTGCCAGTATTAATTACAAAGCCTTCAGGATGCAGGAGCCTCCTGCCATTTACTTGAAAGACAGGCCATGATTCCTCTCTTGAGCACCATGATGTAGGTACTTTCACTTTCCCTTCTTCCACACTCCCTGCCCAGCCTCCCTTTGGCATATCAGCACCATTACAGGCAGGACTCAACCCTAGGTGACCATATCAGTGGACCAAGGTCATTTTAAATCAGCAGGTGTCACTGCATCACAGTATGCAAGGCAAGTACGTCCCCATTCCAGGCTAGAGATATGGTGAATGCTAAAGCTTAGCACTGCTTCTGGGGAAAGAATAGCCCCTAACAAAAAATTATGCCTCCAAAACCATCAGGGGATTGATACTGGTTCACTGCATTACAAAGTGTTCTAAAGCTACAACTAAAATTGAACAAACATTTTAAAAGATGTACTGAAGAGTAATTTATTCAGTGTGAATTCAAAGGACATTCCACCATTCACTACAGGACCACACAGCTGGGCTCAATGCTGTACTCCAAGATATAGGCAGGGTAAATTTGTTGCTTCTCAAAGATGACAAAGATGGAAGGGTCTGTCGGGTCATCCACGCAGCTGTCATATAGTCTGTTGGAATTTTTGTTTCTGGGTGGAGGGCGACAGTACTCAGGGCAGCCCCGCACAAAGTCTCCAACAAGAACCTGAGCCACGAACATGCTGTAGCGCCCACGGCGAGAGGAGCAGTACTCATGGGAATAGCTGGCATCTCGGGCAAAGTAGCTTCCTAGGGAGCAGAGAAAGCCACAGGTCAGACAATACACCAGCCAAGGGACAAACATGTGCTAACAGCACTTTGGCAGCCAGCAATTCAATAACCCCAGCTAGCCCTACAGTGTGTGGGAACATTCTTGTTCCCATACTGGCTTATTGTAAAGTACCAACAAACCCCAGCCCACGTTTCACCATCAACCTCCCGTTCCTTCCTGTCCAAAAGCAGCTACCAGAGGCAAAGAGAGGGGTTTTTAGCCCTTCCTGGAATGGAATTGCCGTGGGTGCTACCTGAAGCAATGCAGATGTACACAGGTGAGAGTGGCCTAAAGGCAGGAGTACATGGGTCAGGAACCATCAGTCACTTTGCACCATCTCCCAGCCTGGCTGGGACCTGCAGTCCCTGCTGCTACAGCCCCTACATCCTTCTGCACTTGTACCTTTTCCAAACAGTGTCCCATTAGTCCCACAGAGTCTCCAGTCAAAGTTCTGCTCACAGATGGCAGACACATGGGATGGACTTGTGCCATGGAACAGGAGCCTCTCGTTCACCCCTTTCAGTTGTTGGAGCTTCTTCATTTTTTCCCTTTGCCTAGAGACAAGAAAAAAAAAGACAACAAAAAAACAAACACCACAAGACAAAAAAATAAAACCAAAAACAAAAAACAACTAACAACTTATTATCCTAGTTCAAATAAGGAAAATTTCCCAACTCCTACTTCTGGGTCATACAGGAAAAGTGACACAAACCACTCTCCATGGGGTACTGCCTGCTTTGCACTTCTGCTGGTACCCTGCTGCACAGCTGGCTCCTGCCAGCAAAACAAAAAGTTCTCAGCATCACAATGGACTGTCATCCACAACTTCATACCACATGAGAGAGTAAAGAGACAAACATCTCTTGACTGGGAATTGGTCAGTTCCCATGTTATATAAATCCTGAATACATAAATATGATTACAAAACTGAGCTGCCTGAAGCCACAGTGAAGGCTATATAATCTCTGGCCCTATCTTTATCACCAAAAAAAGTCTCCTCTTTTTATTTTTTTTTTTTTAACTCCTATGTGGAAGAGGCTAAAACAAAAAAAAATAAACCTGAAACATCAAAGCTCAGTTATGAAGAAGGAAAACAATTTCCTTTTTGAATAACACTAGCAAGAATCACACACATATCTTGCTAGGGATAAAAGGCTCATTTCTATATGCACAAAAGAACACAGATGCAACCCTAACAACCCAGTCACAGAGAGAGGAGCCCCAGCCCCCTTCCAGGACTGCCCCAGGGGAGCCTCAGCCTCAGGGAGCCAGGTTTTGGGGCAGTCGTAATTCTGGGCCACCAGCCAGACCTGGGCAGAGAGATATGTGGCAGCCTCACCTCTGCTGGACTGCTGAATTTGGCAGCTCCAAATACAGACCATGGAGGACAACAGATCAGGAAATACCAGTCTTCTCATACAGTAAGGATAATGAAATAAAATAGATACAAACCACTGAAAAATGTCCCAAAGTGTTGGGTTCTGGATCCTCTGCAGTTGGTTGATGCAGTAATCTTTCATTGTCATCTCAAACAGCTTCTTGATTTCTCTATATTCTTGGGAATCACAGCTGAGCTGTATCAACTGAAAATTTTTAAAGCACTAAAAATAAGGTATTACTGAGAGAACAACTCCCAGTCCTTCCAAAGGATTCATCAACTTTCTCACATCTGCTGAAAAGCCCTACCACAAAAATCACAAGCTGCTTCTGTTTTTTCTGTTAAGCCTCCTTTAACATCACTGGCCATGTGGAAGCACAGGCACTGGCTGAGGGAAATCAGTGCAATCCCCTGTGAGCTTCCTTTAGAGGATGTACCTCCACATCTGGACAATTTCTAGTTCAGTGTAACCTAAAGTTGAAATGCATAGCAGTATTCAGGCTGAAGCAGAGCAAAAGTTTCATCTTAATCTGACACTCCAGCTCTTTCCCTACAGGGTGAAGCTGCAGTTTTACCACAGAAAATAACATCCTGCCCCAAACTGACAGAGGAAATACCCCTTAAGATGCAATTAATCTGGTTTATCAGAAGATGAAGTGCCATGGGAGAGTGCAAAGGGCAGGTATGAGCAGCAATGGCCTTTCTTACCATATGTGGTATCATTGGGATTCTCAGAGAGCCTCCCAGAAAATGCACGTCTGCTCTGAATATGAAATTGTCAGTCTTATTTCACATCATAGTTGCTTATTTTACAAGACACATTTAAAAGCTGGTAACACCTCAATTGCCTTGAATTATGCTCTTGTAAAAATCAGTACAGGACAGAGCTCTCCCCACCCGCTGGGGAGCTGGAAAGTCCTACCTTGAACCCAATATCAGGTAGTGCAGTTTGGTCCCACTGTGGAGGATAGACAGGACGTGATAGAGTCGTGTTTTGGCTACAGAACAGGAGAAGGAGCCAGTCAGCTGGTGAGACTCCTAACCAAATCCCCCTTCTGGAGAATCTAACCACGGGCTCTAAAGCAGCCTTCAGGCATCCATTCAGAAGCTATAGCTTGTTTTCTTTTTGAATGAACACACCTTAGGTTGAACCAACACTTTAATTGAGCCCTCAGCTTCACATGCACTGTCTGCTGGTGAATTTCTAAAGCACAGACAGCTCTTATTAAAATAAATCAATAGCACTAATAACATTTATAGCAGATGTGTTCAAATTCTGTTAAGCTGAACTTATTTTAGTAAAAGCCATGAGATAGAGTATCTCAAGTAAGTGCCTCTAATTCACTTCATTTCAGTGGATTTGCCTGTTCTGAGTTTTAGTTTATCCTCAGCTTTCCAAGGGAAGACATCCACACACACCACAGCTCTTGGGATTGGCAGTCCCTTGCTCCTAATCGCTGCACAGTTTATTTATTACTGTTGGGGCATAAATCAAGAAATAAAAATTCCTGGCACAGCGGCGGCCTTGTGTCTCACAGGGAGAGCAGATCTACTCTAGTGGTCTCTCACAGCTGCCAGAGACTGCCACCAAACATCCCTCCAGAGAGCTTTACAGAAGTACAATTTACAAACGCTGTCACTGCAAAATGCACTGTTAAACCAGTCAGGAAAAGGTATCTAAAATGGATTTAAGAAATATAAAACTGTATTCTAGGCAGGTAGGAGGAACTTCTTAGCAGAAAGGTGCTGTCCTCTGGAGACATTGTTAAACAATGAATGTGCATTACCTTCCATCTTGTCCACCTTCAGACTGTTTAGGCAGTCGAATAACACTTCTTCGAGTTAGAAAGACCACATTTGTTTGAACCATGTCTTGAAAGAAAAACACAATAACTCAATAATAAGATAATTCATTGTCTAGGGACAGGCTCTTCCCTGTTAAGAAAAAATAAAAGAGGAGGGGTAGCCCTAAATATTGCATTGTGGTGCTCTCTCTATCCCACCCACCCAAGTGCAAACTTCATTCTCACTTTCACAGCTCCTACTTGGAGATCAGCAAGGTCAACCCCTTGCTAGCACAGGCTGTAAAACTTGAAGGCAACCAAGCTCCAACTGCACCTGCACAGGTATTCACATCCAGGCTGCTGGCCAGAGAAAACCATATCTGATGGCAGACCTTGTTTCACACCACGACATGACATGATGGCAGGCAGGAAAGTTTTCAGTGCATGGGGACCACAAACCTGGCTTTCCTGGCAGCACAGGGCTGCTCCATGGTGCTAAAAGGAAACCCTGCCCTCTCTTCTTGGTCCTGTAACAAAATCACAGAGCACATGCTGTGTGACATGGCTAATTAGCCATCGTTTCCTCCTTTAAACACCACTCTTTATTCATGCCAGGAAACATTTAAAGTTTGGAAAGCTAACAGGCGTTTTAAGACTGGTAAATAAATTAGAAACAGAAAAGCATTTTTAATTTTCCCATTTCTCTCTCTGTGCAACTAGCCCTAAATTTTTGTTTGCTGCACTGTGCCTTCTCTTCCCATAAGTAGCTTGAAAGATGTTCACCACGGGCTCACTTTTTCACCTTTTGACTTTTCAGTGCCTTTTTCTTTCTTTTTTCTGATTTCTCATTCCTCCTTTTCAGTGTATAAACCCAAATGTATAAGCCAAGGTGCCATGAAGCCTTTACTCCCAATCCTTCTTCTGAATGTACAATATTGTCAGGTATATTTTTTTGACTACAGATGCCCAAGTGTAGAAGCTCAAGTGGAGCCTTTCAAAACTGCAGAGAAATTTACCTACTGCTCAAGTTCTGCTTGGAGAAAATTTGCAGGAGGAAGAAGAGCTGTTCAAAGAGATGCAGACATAGTGTGAAAACCTTCAAGCCATCTGCACTGTGTAATGAACTTAAAACAGGGGGATACCTCACCTGCAAAGTCTAACTTATACTGCTGAGAACCAGCCCTGAAAAAAATAACACCATTCTTGTCAGCTTGATATTCATTCTCCAGAAATGCAGACGTTACTGTGGCAGTGACGTGATCTGGGTTCTGCAGAAAGAACAAGGAAATTAGATGTGTTAGAAACCACTCTCTGGTTTAGGTGTCACTGTGGGGAAACACCAATGTTTCCCCAGGCCCCTATGACAGGATGATGTTTTGAAGTCTCTATGGCTTCAAGCATTTTGTTCTACAGTGATGGAGGGGTATCCCACCGAGCACAGCTGCTTCTAACAACAGAAACAAAGCAGCCTTCAGCCTGTGTGGTCAGCTCCAGCCAAATGATGTTTGTCAACTCTGGAAAATAATGCACCCGCTTTCAAACCAGTCCCTTGAAAGCTTTCACAGAGTTCCAGCCCTGCTTTGAGGGACAATTAAGACAATTCTACCCAGGCACTGGAGCAGCACTGCAAGGGCACCCAGCAGTGCATGTAGAACACACCAGCTGCAGAACAGCACGCTCTAAATAACTCTCAAAAGATGGCTTAACAAAAGCTTTTGACATGAACAGAAGATAATTTCACCTCTTTCCCATACTCATTCCACTGCTTGGAATCATCGAGCCAATACCAGACATACTCCATTTCAGGAGCAGACAGATGAGTCAGGAGACAACACAAGTGCAGAAGAGCTGATGGGCACCTGGCTGCTTGCTCTGCCCTGCACTGGAAAAAAAATCCAGATCAAAGTAAGGGTCTTTTCCAAAGCTGTCTAATTGTGCAGTATCCCTGGTCTGATCAGAAATCAATTCACTTCTCAAAAAAGGAGACCCTCCTTCAGCTGGGAAGTGCAAGTTTGCCCCAGAACCAAGGAATTGGTGTTTGGATGTTTAAGGGGTATGGTAAGCACCACAGAAATGACCCTGACTCACTGGCTTGGACCTGTGCTACTGATTTTCCCTAAAATGCATCTTCCTAAAAGAAGACATTTTAAGAAAATACACTTGACACAGAGATTCCCCTGCAACCCATAGAGAAGGCTGTGGTGAGACAGCTGTGCCCCTGCAGCCTGTGGAGGTCCATGGAGCAGAGATCCACACAGCAGCTCATGGAGAAGCCCACGCTGCAGTGTGTGGACAGGCCTGAGGGAAGCTGCAGTCCATGGAGAAGAACCTGTGCTAGAGCACATTTATCCTGAAGGACTGCAGCCCACGGGACATGAACCCTGCTGAAGCACAGGAAATTTTTGAGAACGATGGAGGAGTAGATGGCAAGTCTTACAGACTGAGGACAACATCCATTTCCTTTCCCCTCTGCATTGCTTTGGTAGGAGGAGGTAGAAAAGTCAGGAATGAAGGAGTGAAGTTGAAGCTGGGAATCCATGGAGAGGGGTAATAGGTGATCTAATTTTATTTTCTCACAATTTAAATCTATTTTAATTGGCAATAAATTAACTTCCCACAAGTCAAGTCTGTCGTGCCCGGTGTTCACCCTGGCTTTATTTCAGCTCATGAATTTTCCCACCTTATTTTCTCCCTGTTGTCCTGTTGAGGATAGAGAGTGAGAGAGCAGCTCTCACTTGGAGGAGGCAATATCATTACTTACCAGCAAAGTCTCTGCTCTGCACTCTATCCTAGACACAGCACCTACAAAGAGAAGAAGATGAAACAGGTGAACAAATGATGAACAAAGATGAAACAGGTGAAACAGATGGAACAGATGAAACCAATAATTCCAGCTCATGGGTTTTTGCTTTGCTTCCTGCTGTGCTTCACCCTCCATTTAATCTCCCAGTTTTGGACCCAGACAACACTTTTTAAATGTATCTCACCACTTTACTGCCCCTGCAACATTGCCTATCATGGATCACATATCCATAGCCAAAAGCTGCCAGCCACTGAGCTTCCAAGGGTCTGTGACAGAGCTAATCTGAGCTGCCTGAAGAATCTGAACACAATATTGAAACAGAAACTGGAAGTGATCATGTATCCAGTTCTGATGCCCTTTGTACTTTGGCAGGGATCAAGAGCATTCAGAGCAGGCCAATGAGAGGAAATCATTACAGGAGCAGCTGCCTCACACAGCTGCTCATAGTGCAAAGGTCCACAAAACAAAGGCGTGGCAGCCCCAGACTGCCAGAACAGAGTGAGGAAGAACCCAGATCTCCTTTGCAGACAGACCTTGCTCCAGTGCTGCCTGTGTACACAGTAACGCCAGCCAGGCCTGTTCCCAGAAAAATGCTCCAAATTATTCTTCTCTCTCATTGCAGAGCATTCAAGTGATTCAGCACTATTAGGAGATTTTTTGGACATAGCTGTCCCTTTTTTCCCCTCTACACAACACCATGATGCTGCTGCTACTGGCACGGCTAAAGAATTTGAAGTTTGTGGATTTGAAGGGTGGGATTTGAGGGCGGAAGTGGGGAGAGAAGAAATGGAAAGGAAAGCAGGGAAAAGGGGTGGGATGATGTTTCCAGGCAAATTTTTCCACTGCTGCTCCCCTCTCTCTTGCCTCTATCCCCAATCCAGCTAACCCCTGCTAACCCCTGCCAGCTCCCCTGATGAGACTTGGGGCTCCCAGTCTGCCCTAATCACTCAAGCTTGCAAAACTGTCCACTGTGACCTACTTCTCTTTTCACTTCCCAGAATTTCTGCTCCATGCTGGGATTCTTCACTCACCAGCTAACCCTAACTAGAAATAAACAGAGCTGAAACACTTATAAAGCAGATAGGAATATTTCACCAGCAAGACAGATAGTGTCCTTCACATTTTGCTGGAGATCTCACTACATGGTCTTGTGTATTTGCTTTTTATATCTTAACAGGAATAAGTTTATATAGAGAAAATTTTATATTTAAAAAGCAACCTCATGCTACCTTTTCCCTTACACAAGAAGAAAGTAAAAATGAATGAAGATACAAACACAACTTACAGTAGGACAAAGTGGAAGCAGGGATCCCTCCAGCAGATCTTAAACCCCAGTCCACAAGCTATGAAATCCTGAACTTCCTGTGTGTCCAACCCTCCCCTCTCAGCTGCACCCTGGGAAGGCTGTCAGAGCCTGGCACGTGCCACTTCCTTGGCACGGTTCTGTCCTCGGGCTGCCCAGTGTCCCCCATCGGGAGCTGAGGCCATCAGCCTTGTGCTTGCTAGGCTGGATGAGCCTGCTCAACCCTTGCTCTGCACGGCAAAAGTGCCCCAGGTGCAGTAACACCTTTGGAAGCAAACCACAACTGGCCTGTGAGGGCTCCCTGTGAACTCCCCACAGCACCTCTGTACCTCGCTGTCTCCCTCGCAGCCTCTCGCCGAGGGACCACGGGTGTCTCTCTGCCACAGAGCCTTAAGGAAGCGGGGCTGAGTGACATTTCCTTCTGGTTATTGCGACAGACGCATGCGCACCTGCCAAGCACGAGCAGGCCGGCCAGGCATGGCCCAGGGCTTTGGCAGATACAGCTGCAAAATCAACGCCACTACAAACCAGCAGCGTTTTTCCCTGCTTCTGGGTTCCTGCCACTGCACTTACCTAAAGCCAATTCCTCCCACACTTCCAGTGGCTGGGGATATTCAGGACCTCCTCCTTTCTATAAGGAGCGGCTTCTGCTGAACATTGTTCTTGGAAATCCAACAGCTGGCGTTGCCTTGCAAAGTGACCCCCCAAATCTCAGTTCAGAAGGGGGTGCATCGTTCATCCTGCTCTCCCCAGGGTTAGTGATGGCACTGGTGGGGGGTTTGCAGCAGAGCCACACTGACTCACACAAACCTGTGTGTGCTGAGCACAGAGCCCTGCGAGACAGGCTCGCTCAGCCCTTGGAGCTCTGCACCATCCCAAGTGTTTGTGTTCCTGTACTTTGGAGTCTGATCCTCCTTTCTGCTCTTCCCTACACAAATCAGACAAAGCTTAGGAGCTTTCCAGTCTGACCTCCAGCCTTTCAGCAGCTGGCAGTGCTTCACCAGCAGAGCTCTGAGGCATAAAGCTTTACAACAGGTCAAGCAGTCTTAACGATGCAAACTTGTTAAGCCGAAAGCATTTCTTTCACTTTTTTTTTTTCCTCAGATTGTGTTCAGTTGAACTGCCCAGAACATTTTTCTTTCCTGGTGATCCAGTCATTCCAGATCAGTAGTGGCTGAAACACATAAATCTCTGAGTTTCCAGAAAGGGTGCACTCTGAGTGCATTTTATAGACATAGCATTCAAACAAACAAACAAACTCAAAACAACAACCAAAAAACCCAGCACACACACACACAAAAAAAAAAACAAAACCGAAAAAAACGCATCACAAACTCACTTTCTTTTGCTTCTGGCCTTTCTTGAAGTTCTTAGGCCTACTGAGTCCTAAAAGCTTCAGTAGAAATGAGACAACAGCTTTGGGAAGAGCATTCTGGCTTGGTAGAAAATGTTTACATATCTTTGCTGGGAGCAGCACACCATCCTCTCTAAAAACAACCAACCATCCACAAACTGGAAACTTGAGCTCACTGTAAACTGACACCTTCTGAACACTATATTTTTTATTTTTATCCCTTTTAATTGCAATGTCTTCTGTGGAGCTGTTGAACCTCTGATTTCTCAGCCATGGTACTATATCTGTCTGCATTTCCAGTATCTGGGAATGAAACAGGTCTCGGAGCAGACATTCTGTGTATAGCCCTGCAAGATCATATTACTGCAAAATCAGCAGAGGCACCCAAGTGTGATTTCCTTGCATATGTCAAATGATTTATTCTATTTGAAGAAACCATGGTCCAGCAGGTAGCATTACTTAGTTTCCTCCCAGGAATTTCAGTTCTTGTTCGCTTTTTCTCTTCAGGGGAAGTGGACAAAGAAGGGACATTTCACCCTTTGTCTGTGCCTCTGTGACACACAGCAGCTCTGTTGCAATTTCAGACTGCTCCAAGGTTTGATGTGGGAGTCCTGATGCTACAACATGTGCACACTGTGCTCACATGGGCATTGCAGCCTGCACCAGGCTGGCAGTACCAGGTGCTTTTACCTTAAGATGTGTAAAATCCCCCAAACCAGTACCGAAGTGGGTGGACTCAGAAAGTGTTGGGGTGATTGAGCTCACCTGGTTCTGCAAGGTCTTCTGCAGGTTGGTTCCCCAGCCACCCACACTGGGTCCAGCAAAGGCTGGCATAAGGAAGGATTGGCTCTTGTCTGGGAGCCTGCAAGCATTTCCAGATCTCACTTGAATCCATTCTATCATTTAAACCTTCTCCTGTAGGTTGGGATGGTTTCCGCTGTGAGAATTTTCCCAGTGAGACTGTATTTCCTGTTGGACAATGTCCAGCAGCTTGTAAATTAAATTGTGGGAGGGTAGTGGGGAAACAAGCACTGCAACCACACTGCTGCTGTCCCAGCTTAATTCAGCACAGGAGCAGGAAGCAGTCATTACAAGAATAATAATTTTCAATTGCTTTGGAAAAAACCCCAACTTTAGTTCCAAAATTTTGCATGTTTCAGTATATTACATTGGATTTGTAAATGGTACTTTGTTTTTATTTTAAGTACATAAAAGTTTGATACAAAGGATTAAAAAATACTTCACATTATGCTGTTCCTCTTTCCAGCAGTCATTAGAGGATTCTCAGCATGCTACTTCCCATCTTTTATGAACTGATTAACAATTAAATGATTGTAAATAGCTAATTGCTGTTTTATCTGGACATAACATTGCCACATTAATAATGTAAACCAAAGTAATCCAATAATGGAAACCTTTCTTATGCCATTAGTTCAAATGAGCATTTATGGATTAAAGCAGCAAGTCATGCAATTGGCAAGTTAAAGCTTGGATGTGAAGTCACTCATGCCTTCTTACAGCACCAAAAGATGCACTTATTCAGGAATCTGCAGAGCTCTCATCAGTGGTCCTGTCTAATTAAAGGAGGAATTGTATTTCACTGGACCTAGGCCAAATTCTGAGTTTTCAACTTCACTGGTGAGGAGTGGGTCTGGGAAGTTGGAGGAGGGACCAGGATCTATTCTATCATGTTCCAGTTGATATTTAACTGATTTCAAAAAAAAAAATAAAAGTACGTTCATATATTTTAAAATGTCATGTCAGAAAAGTAAAATTCAAAGTTGAAAGATTATTTCAAAGCTAAAAAGACCTCAATCTGCTTATACAAAAATCAAAGCAAAACATTCCAACCTTACTTTGTTAATACTTGAATTTCAAATATCTTCTCATTAGCTCAATCTGCACTTTCTGGTGAATAAAATTTTATCACCCTGCATTCCCCTTTCCAATTCATCTGCATTCTGCTTTCCAATTCATCTAATTTGCTCTCCCCAACCTTTCCCCTTGTCCACAACAAGGCTGCTATAGTGGTTCTGTCTGAAACTTGCATTTGGCTTCCTTGTATTGGATTCTAAGTTCTGCAACATGCCCACTTCCTCTATTTGCCAAGCTAGGGAAACAAACTACTGTCTCTGTACACACACACACTCACTCGATTTTACTCAGAACTGGGCTAGGCTGCAAAATTAGGATCTTGGTTTCAAAGACACTCTGCAGGCAAAGCAAGCTCATTTCAGAGAACTAGTTTGCTCTTCTGAAAAAAAGAAAAGAGCAGGAACGGATCCCGTTTGGCAAGCTTAGGAACACTTGCAGCAAGGTTTTGGCTCAGAGTCATCCTCATTTGCACTGACTAAAAAGAATAAAAGCGTGGCCTGCTTTTGGTAGGATCAAAGGTGTCAAAAATGGTGTAAGTAGATTTTTATCATCTTCTGTGAGTTCTGATGGTTTTCTCAGTAAGTCTTGATTTCTTGTTGGACAACTTCCAGCAGTAACTGTAGTTTGTGTGTAAGATAATCTGAAAGGGTGAAAAAAATGAAGGAAGCTTAGTCCAGAGGAAACCCTGAGATATGGCTGAAAATCAGAGCATCAGCACTGATAGATGGAGCACATTATATTGGCAGATCACTGTATCTATTTCCTTTCTTGCTGTATGTTTTCTTCTATTCAGTGGTTAGTGATGCACCTCCATCCAACAACAAATCAAAAGAAAACAAGACTTGAAACAGAAATGAAAAATTAAACCCAGGCTCTCATTTCTGAAAAAAACCTTGTGCCACCATGCCTACATCCAAAGGAAATCTGTACTAGACACTGCATGGAGTGGAGATGTACTTCATTTCCACAGCTACATTTGTGCCCAAGCCATCCTGGCCTCTTCACCAAGCTGACAGATCCCTGGCAGTACTCTTCTCCTATCAGTCCTCTCCCCAGCCTTTCAGCAAGTAAGTTTGTGCATGGAGTTACAGCGTCTGCCTGTAGTCTCTCCATCCTAACTTTTCATCTTTTTGCTCTGTGTCAGACAAATTTGACCCAGAGCTGGTAATCCCAAAGATGTGATAAAGTTTAGTAGGTACCTGGGCTGGGGTGGGAAAGGGACCCTCTCTCTTCCCCCTGTTGGTAGACCTCAGCCTTTTCTTTGTTAAAACAAATTTGGCTGTGGATGCTGTGCCTTGGGAAAGACGTCAGAGTGGTGCCAGGGGTCTTGATTTAGGTTTCATGAGCTCAGTTGGTCAAGGACCTATTTGCATCAGGGATGAGCCCTGGGAACAAACCAGCATCCCAACTCTTGTTTAGGCCCACAATACTGAAAAACCAAATGCATACTTACAAAACAGGTTGCGGCAGCGGTCTGACATCTGCCTGTGAAGGATGAGGTAGTAGACTGGAAAACCACTCAAAACCATGATGCATCCAATGCTAATGTTCACAGGGTCTGAGTAGAAAGACATTGCCACTGTGAAGAGGCAGATGATGGTAAAAGAGACAGGAACAAACAGGGGAACCTGGGGAAAAGAGCACAGAAGAATCTCAGGGAAAACTGGTGGCTGTAGACAATCAGACTCTGCATGGGCCAGCACACACTGTATTCATTTCTCCATCTAAAGAAAATGAGAAGAATCATATTCTGTCCTGCAAAATGCTTCTGTACAATCAGACAATCAGATAGCTTCAGAGCCCAGTGTGCCCTGTGAGGTGCATGCCTCCTCCATATTCATGTGCACAAAAACCTAAAGCTCACTTGGAATTGGAAGCTAAGGGGGACAAGTCACCTACACCCCACAGCTCTGTGAAGGTCCTGCTCCTGTGCATGCACACACACACAGACCTAAGGCAACTGCTGAGGGAAAATCTGAAGCCAAAAGGAAAGTGACACTTTGAATCAAAGTGTTCTTTGCTTATAAAACTCATGACTTGTGTTGACCTGCCTCCAGTTCACCTGAGACTTACAGTAACTAAACCAGGACAAACTACACTCCCCATCCCTACCTCTGTAGTACCCGCACCAAGAACTTCAGCTTCAGCAACACCATGGTGAAAATCAAAGCAGCACTCAGCACTTCAGCCATATTCTATTGGCTGAGCCAATTCAGCTGGGTTATTTGGAGAGCAAATAGGAAGACTGCAATAAATAATAAAACTGTGAAACACTCTCTCTGTCTCTGGATCCAAACTCAGCCAAGTAACTCCTTGCCATGGCTGAAGGAACGAAGGAGCTGCTCTCATGTAGGGTGGCAAACTTTACCGGTAATAAAGATTGTACTTTGGATGACCAACATGCCAAGCTGGAAGAGATCGGTTGCTCCAGGTATGGCAGACATCCAGCCATCAAACTTAGGTACTCTTGTTGTCTTTCCAGCCAGAGCATCCCCCGCCAGCCACTCCTACATGCACACACACTGCACATCTGCTTGAGAGGTGTGCGAGCGGACTGCTCCCTCCTCTTTCCCGTGTTTCCTCACCGTTTTTAACGCAAAATGCTATAGAGAGCGTAAGTACCAGCATTGTCACATGCGTGCCACGCGTTGTTCTCGACGGCCCGAGTGCGGCCACTAGAGCGCAGCACGAGCCCGCGCCACCTGGCGCAGCCCTTCCCGCTTGCACAGAACTGATGGCAGCTAGGGAAAAGGAGGGAGGAAATCAGCCGAACTGACCCAAAGGCCACTATTTCTCTCCCTCGTTTAATCGGTATTTAGTAACCGCTAGAAGTCTCAGTCTTTGCCTGAAGAAAACCAGGGCAAAATCTCAGCATCTGAAACCATCAGCAGTGCCACCCACTAATAAATCTCCCCTGAGAAGCTTGGTTTGAAAGAAAAACTAAAAACTTGTTCAGTTTGGTTCTGGGGGAATACACGAGTGCAGCCAGCCAACAAACTGGGAAGCGTCAAGGTCTCTGCTAAATGCAAAGTCCGAGAAGAACAATTACCCCAAACTTTGCAGGAGGATGCACCCAGCTCATAGGGGATCCCTGCAAGCTGCAGGAAGTGTTTCCGTCCCCTGAGCTCCTCACTGCCCAGTGCCAGCGGCCCCAGAGGGCCTCTCTCTTCCCCGGGAGCTGCTGGCTGGAGGCACCGTGCAGGGGTGACCAGAGTCGGAACAAATTGCGCCCGCCTCAAGCACCGCCCCAACCTGATGCCTTCTGCAATTATCCGGCAGTGGGAAAGGGGCCCAGGCACAGGAAAGCTGCTCCAGCACCAGCTCCAGCATCCCCTGCTGACATCAGGGGGATCCCAGCACCCTGCAGAGCGAGAAGGGCTGCAAGAGGGGCTCACTGCTTACATGAGACAGTATGTCTACACCAGCAGATGATTCCTCCCAAGCCAGGATTGCTCCCAGGACCCCTCCACCCATGCTTCTTTTCCCCTAAGCCTGACACCTTCCCGTTTCTCAGGAAACTGAGAGCTGAGACTTACCTACCACTGAAATAACATCCAGGCTAGAATCTCTTCTTGTAGCCCACATGAGATGAGCGAGAGAACTGCTCTCTCTACATCTCCCAGTTCCAAGCCTGAAACTTTGTCCCCTATAGCAAGCAGTCTTCAAGCAGATGCATCTGGTGACTCTGTGTAGAACTGGCTTTATAGGATTTACCACATCTGCCTCTTTGGGTGCATCAGCCAATTTCAGGAGCTTCCCATAGGCATTACTAAGCATCAGGGACTGAAACTCCTTAGAGCCTAAAGGTGACCGTGGCCATGAAATGTGTAATTATTAGCAAACCAAAGAGAGGCCTGCACATCCCTGGCTGCCAGGTAGGTGCTGTGCATTTACCTTGAAGGGGCTGTGCAGCTCCGGGTGACGGTGGCGATGGACGATGAGCCCGAGGGTGGCCAATCCTATGAAGAGCCATCGGGAAAAGCTGAAGAAGTTCAGTAGATGGTAGATGTCTCCAATGCACACCATGGCAGTGACCAAAGGGAACTGAGCATTGTGAACATGAAATACAGTCATCAAAGCCGCGGATCACCTCCTCCAACCCCCCCTGCAACTTCTTCACAGCCCCAACATTTGGAGGTCAGAGAGCTTTACAAAACAGTGTCACAGGCTGAAGGCAAAAGACCTAAAGGCGCTGTTCTGTACTGCTACAGAAAAAGGGTGATCATTTCAAGATCAGCAGCATCTTCAATGCTTCATGTCCAAGCCAGGGCAATTAAAACATGCACGATCCAAAAGCCTGCACTGCTGGTACACAGGCTATCTACAATGACATCTGCTAAGTTTTTAGCAGGTCAGCCAGCTGCAACAGGCTCTGCAGCACAGTTGGGATGGAGCTGGACCATTGCCATAAAAAAACCTCTGAAAAAACCAAAACATGAGACCAGACCATCTCTACAAATGCTCATTCCCTGCATTTCCACCACACCTGGGATTTTTCAATTTCCAAATAGCCAAAGCCTGGCAGAGGTGTTTTCACAAGGCAATATCAAGCAGCACCTGTGGCAGATGGTAGGGACTCGACTTTTAAAAAAGGTGTCTAACGTTATAACGCAGGGACTTCAAGACTGTACATTTGGATACCACTGCTGGCTCAAGGGGACTTAATACTTTGCAACCATATCCTGTATCCTGCCTTCTTTATTTTTCAGGGGGTAATTTAATGTCTCAACACCCTTTAAAACTCCTCAGTTTATCCAGTCCTTGCAAGAAAGCCAAGACAGCAAAATAACAGAGCATGTCACACCGAGCCAGACCTCCTTACCATTAACATGACAGCGGGAAGGGGAGTATGCCTTCGAATGTGGATCATGGAGAAGAGAGGAGGCCACTGCCCTTCCCTGGAAGCCACAAACAGAGTCCTAGGAAAAGACAGGGAGCCCTGTACATTAGCATTCTACATCCACATTAGAAATGAGACCAGTCATTGGACTGACCTGAGGCATCAAGGCACCCCCTCCCTTCCCCAGCACAACTCTGCTATTCAAGGCCACAGTTCTGCCTTTAGATGCACTTTCATAGAAAGTTTGGTTTGGGTTGGAACTGACCCCCCCTGCCATGGGCAGGGACAGCTTCCTGTCCAAGTTGTTCAGAGGTCCACTTTGGGGGTATTTGGAAGTTAACCAGGTTGGAGTTCCCATAGCTCTCTCCCAAGACCAGTTCAGTGCAGTTCAGAGCCCACCATCAGAATCATCGGCAGTGTCTCCTTGGGTGCCTCATGAGCAGAGCCCTTTGGGCAAGTCCAAAGTGACCATGAATGAGCTCAGGCTGGAAACAGGAGTAAGAAACTCTCTTGCCATGAAAAAAGGAATTAATCTTTCCAGTGAAAAGGAAGTGGAAGGATCACAAACTTCAATCCTTTATAAGAGAAACTGGTAAGTTTATGAAAGAGGATTGTCAGCTTTGAAGCCTACATTCTTATATGTATATATACAGAAAAAAAAAGTGCAATCTCCTCAAATGATAGATGATTTCCAATCCTCTGGTCAGCTGTTGGAAAACACAGTTTGTCATACTGCCAAGAGACCAGCTACACACAAGAACAGCTACAAAATGAGAGCAGAGAGTTCCTTGCTTGCATCCTTCCTTTGACTTGTGAAAGAGCAATTAGGGAGAAGACAATCACATCCAATTTTATAAAGTTAATATCCTCAAACAAACCATGTCAGAGCACCAGCTGGGCTGAAGCAGGGGCTGAGGCCCCAAGCAGCTGGGGCACAAGTGTACAAGTGGTTTTATTGCTGTCTCTGTGGCTTTGCAGGGTGTGGCTGGCAGGCAGCCAGGGAGGCCCCATCAGTGTTTATATGGGCTTTCTGCAGTGATTATGTTAATGATGGCAGGATGGGGGAGAGAAGGTCAATAGGGGACACGAGGAACCTCTGTGCTGTCCAGAGACTTCTCATCCTCAAAGAAAACCATTATCTAGAGCAGCTAATAGGAAGGATTGTCCACACCTGTATTTAATACAGGACTTCAGGGTAGTGCATCAGATGATTCATTAGCTTTCAGCCTATGAAACATTCCTTTCAGATAAACTGATTTTTCCCTTTGCAATCAAAAGCTGGGAAGCAGAACCCACAGCAAAGAGTTTGCTCAGCTCCACTTCTTCATAAGGTGTGCCCTCCTCTCCAATTTCAAGGCTTCCATAAGGACAGAGAGTGTGGCAGACAGTGAAGCTGGCAAGTTTGTTTTTCCATGGAACAAAGCTTTTCTTACTGCTATAACAAGACTTCTTGAACCTTGACTATTGCTTTAGGAATAGCCCATCCCAATGACATTTCACTGACTTCAAAGCAAAGTCCTCAAGGGAGAGTTTGCCTAGAGAGCCTCACAACAGAGGGACCCCCATGCCCTCCAGCAGCACAGCTGGGTGAACCCAGTGAAAGAAGACTCAGTCTCACTGAGCAGCTGCCAACATCAACAACGCCTTTAGTTCACCAGAAACACTGACATTTCACTTTGAACTGGGGATTTAAACTGAAGGGTAGGGGAGAAGATAAAAATCTTTCTTTGTGACCAGTTCAGGACACCAAAGTCTGGACCTGGTCAGAAATAGAAAAAGTAGGTTCTTAGCCAAAAGAGACCATCCTGTAGCTGACAGCCTGGGAGTCAAAAGCCTTATTTTTCCCACACGAGTGGCTAAAAGGCCCCGGTGTGGATGGGTAGTTGCACAGGTTGGTGATGCTTCTCTCTGATTCAGTGAGCCAAAAGCATAACAGATCCTTAGGGATGTGACCTTGAGAATGTGAAGATTCCTCCATTCATGGTTCCAAAGCAGGACAGTGCCACAAGGACAGGCACCACAGAGATCAGGCTTTTGAAGGCTCGCTGCACAAAGCTCTGCAGGAAGAGCAAACATGACTTTAGGTCATGTGGTGATCTCTAGGTGACATCCCAGTCAAAAAAAAAGAAAACTTCTTTCATTGAAGGAGTAAAACAGAACTCATAAATGTCACCTTTTCTACTGTCATCTGCAGGTTATTTTTCATTATCTTTCAGGCATGACAAGAAGAATTTACTGTTGCCCAGTAATCCAGAGAAATTACAAAGCAACAAAACATTTCATAGGAAAACCATCTCTGAAAGACTTGCTATGACCACAGCATAAGCTGGCCATACTGAAGAGACAACAACAGCAATGACAACTCACCACAGCCACAGCAGGAGAAGCCAGAACATCTTGTGTTCCCAGGACTGTGTAATAGGAGACGTTGGTGAGCATGTACCCCACAATTACCGTGATCACAGACACGATGACAGCCAGGGGGATATTTCTACAAGGAAGGGGAACACACACACAAAGAACAAGCTGCTATCCCTTTTTATGCACGGTATTACTGCACAGATTTTATCTGGTAGTACAATTGATTGCAGTCAGGTGAACCCACAGACTTATTCCTCCTGTACTGCACTTGGGGAAGCTGTGGGACCCCCAAGGCTGGTAGCCCAGGGCAGCTCCCTCCCAGCCTTACCGTTCAGGTTTGACCAACTCTTCACGCACAAAGCTGGTCTGAAACCTGCGCGATGGGAAGAGACGGGGTGAGAGTGTGAGTCATGCTGAGGGCACCAGTCTGCTGCCCGTGAAGTGCCCTCCCATCGCACCTACCAGCCGGAGTATGCGAACATGCCTGCATAGAAAGCCAGGGGGAGCTTATCCAGAACCAGCGACTGTCTGTCAAAAGCATCCTGGAAGTTAACCGTGTGGCCTGCAGAGGAGATAAACAACGGACACAGAGCATGAAAGTGTCAGAGACAGACTTCCTTCTCTGTAGGATAACATCCCTTGTACCTCTTGCCCAGACCTGGGAAGAGAGTTTGTGATTCCCTTGGAGCAGGGTATTCAAATTCATTTCATTTAATTTCAATGCTGTTGTTGATATGTTTACTTTCCTACACTGACATTAAAAAAAAAAAACACCTATCCCTTGTCCAGCTACAGTAGGCATTTCAGGAAGGGCAACGACAACAGCTAGTTGTTTCCAACAGATCCTGCTGTGGGAGCAGATCACAGAGATGAGGGGATCCACATTGTCCTCTCCTTTCTTAAAGCCCAAAATGAAGTTGTTGGATTGATGCTGATGTTCCACCCCCAGCCCCCTCAGCAGCTGGACACACACTCCCCTTTGATGTGGTGCAGCCAGCGAGGCAGCCGACTCAGCTCTCACTGTGCTCTCTCCTGCTCCTGCTGCTGGAGCACTGACCCCAGCCCTGTGCCGGCCAGAGCATGGGAACCAGGCTGGAGGAGGGCATGGGAGCAGGGACCTGCCAGTCTCACCCACACCACTCACACACAGGGAAGGACAGAGGGCGAAGCTAATAAAATTTTCAAAGTAGAGGTGTCTCAGATATTTACCAACTCCCCTAATTTTCCTCCAAGTTCTCTGCTTGAAATAACAAAGCAGAACAACAGAAAAAAATCAAAGTCGGGATTTTCTCAAAAAAAAGAGAAAAATTTAGGGAAGAGAGAAATGCTGAATTCGAACCCAGTCAAAAGGAATTGCATTCCCAACATTTTCAAATCCAGATAACTCCAGGTTTGATTCCACCTCTATGTTCAATTTTCCATAATAAACTCTCTTTAAGAGGCGAGAAGCTTGCCTAGTTGGGCTCTGCCAGGCAAGGTGTGACGTGGCACCGAGCACATGGAGAAAGTCAGGCCACTTCAATGGAGGTGCTTCTGCAAAAGTTCAGTGACAAGATTGGGGCACTTGGGTTTGAAACACTGGCCCAGAAGGTCTCTAGAATAAACTTGAGCCAAAGAGAAGGTAATGGCAGAGGAAAGGACAG
Organism: Phainopepla nitens; assembly: GCA_013400175.1. Taxonomy (NCBI): domain Eukaryota; kingdom Metazoa; phylum Chordata; class Aves; order Passeriformes; family Bombycillidae; genus Phainopepla; species Phainopepla nitens. Next base: position 87,112 of record VXBQ01007235.1, on the reverse strand, counting down.
AAATGCAATCAAAAAAAAGTAGCACAAGGCAGAGGAATCAGGTAAAATGATTTAAAAGCACAAAAACAATTTTTAAGCAAAAAAAAAACCCAAAAAACCAAAAAACTAACCCAAAATATAGAAATGGCCTATTGGGGGACTTTTTTTTCTTCCAAAATGATGGCTGGTAAGTGATGATGCATGAAAAGGATTTATTGCCTGCAATGCATTAATGAGCAATTTACAGTCCCACATGAGTCACATTAAATGCGACCTGTCATACTGGAGTCTCTTGGTGAATTCTCCCTCCAGATGTCACCTGCATTTATCCTCCCCACGAGAGGATGGGTGCCAGGGCTCCAGACTGTCATTTGAAGGCATTCCTAACAACAATGGCTCAGGATTCCTAGCTGCAGGGCAGTCCTTTAGCTCAGAAGTGCTGCCAGCCCAAGGGAGCTTTGCACGTTCAAAGGAGCCAGCTCCAGACATCAGAAAGAAGCATGAACACGGAGCCCACTGCCTGTGGTGTTTTCTCTGCAGAAGAAGGTAATAGCATGAGGAGGGAGCAGGCTTCATCCCTTGAGTGGGAATGCCTTGGGCTTTTCTATAAACTGAGGCTTGGATTAGAGCCAATACTGTTGTATCGTTCACAGAAGATATTACTGGTAGGGTTTTTCTCCCCCACTCTGCATGTGGGCATGAAATCCTGTACCAAGTTTATTGTAAATTCACTAAATTACCACCCATCTCGATCTGGAAGTAAAAAAAACCTAGCTTATGCCACAGAAGGGTTAGAGATGCCATTACCAGGGCTCAGCTGAGGGCTGGTAACTCATTACAGAGGTGTGACTGGCACAGGGGATGCTGTCACATATCCTAAATGTCCATCAAATATGTGCTGCTTTGGGAAGATTTCAAGCTACCCTGGAAATAGGCAAGTCTGACTCCAAAGAAGGACCATCTGCAGAGCAATGCGCCCTGTATGACCCTGGGTGGGATCACACATCCTCTGGCACTAAGACCCACTAAATTTTGGAGAAAGCACCACCCAGCCAGGTGCATCAGCCCCGTGCAAGGATGCAGCTTGTGCCAGTTATGCCAGTCTCAGCTCCCATCTGGCACATGGACAGAGAAACCTCCTGCCAGCTGAGTGAGCACCACACTTGTCACTTGGGACTGAGAAAAGCCACGACGGGGGACACATCAAGCAACCTCCCTCAGCCATGCAACACCTACCCTGGGCCAGCAGCATCATCCCTGGCACGATGATGAGTGCAAGAGCCAGGAGTTTGACAATGGAGAGAGCCGTCTGCAGCCGCGCGCTCCAGGTGACGCTCCAGGAATTGAGGATGAGGACCGTGTCTGGAGAGAAAACCACACTGCTGCAGCTGCAGCTTGTGATCAACACACTCAGGAAAAAATACAGCAGCTCTCCCTGCCCTAGGGATGCTGAGGGACAGCCTCATCTTTATGCCTTAGAAAGGATGCCCGTGGTGAGAGATGTCAGAAAACATTGGTGTGTTCCAGCATAGTGTTTAAAGAGGGAGCTGACTTATGCTTCCAAAGGGAGCAGGAAGCTGGTTCCTGCTGGGTGATCCACACCTGCCTGGGGGAAAGATCTGGGACATCTCAGCAGCCCACTTCACAGCATTTCCTGTGCCACACCTGTCTGGAGCAGGCAGGACAGCTTCATGGGCTGGATGCACCAGGAGAGGAGTCCAAAACCTCAAGTCTTACACCCACAACTTATGCACCTTTTGCACAATTACACATGGAGAGTTTCTGCTCCCACACTTGGCAAAATCAGTCTACCTAGGGCTCCAGCTGGTCAACAGGAGGCCCATTCCCCTTCCTAGAGAATACAGTGACCCAACACCATCGCCTTGAATCAGAACATTTTGGTTAGCTGAGGAGGTAAGACAGGACCCTTATCCCACAGTTGTCCCATAAGTGCTCCCAGTCTAGGGCAGAGAGGCCAGGATGGACAATCCCACAAGTGCTAGTACTTACAGTAGCCCAGGAGAGACACGAGCTTCACTGCAGGGACGGGGGCAGCACAGGGGGAGAAAAACGGCTCCAGCATGTAGCGTCCGAATGCCAGGGCAACCACAGCGCTGTTGGCAGGCCTGGAGTGGGGAGCGTGGGGGGAACCAAGCACAAACTGGTCTGAGGATGGCTGAAAAATAGCATGAGGTCAAACTGCACAAAACTTGGGAAGGGGAGCAAATTTCCCCACCTGGCTTAATCCTCTCACCCATGCAGATGGTGAATTCCCATCGAGTTTTTCTCACAGGTTTTTTCTCAAAAAATGGGTTTAAAACCACATGCTCCAAAATGATTAATTTCCAACTTGAAAGCAAAAGTTGAGATTAATCATACTGAGCAAAGCAAGTGTAGTTCATATGTTCTGCTTCATCTAAGCTTACATGAAGGATACAGGTTATTGAGAGGTGAAGACTTCTTTTTTAACATTAAAAAAGAAGTAGTTCACAATTTTCTAAATTATTTAACTTGGGGCTAAGCCAGGAAGTTGTCTCCACTTTCCGAATCTGGAGAAACCTAAAAGGTTTCACACTGAAAGCAGAAGATCTGAAATAAATCTGTCATCTATTGTCAGTCTCTGAAATACACCACAGCTCCTGGGGGATATGAACTGCCAGGGGAGAAGAGAGATATTCTCCAAGTACAGAACACATTTAACATTTGTAACTATTTCCACATTGCGTCTTCTTCCTTTTATCACCTAAAAATCTTTAAAAATCATTCAGCTTGTTTCTACTCTTTCCTCTACAAACTGCCTGGATTGTTACCTGGTGACATAACTTTTGGTATTTTAAATTATCACTGCATTCAGGAAGAGGCAAGCAAACCAAATCTCTTACCTGATAGCAAAAAACTCTGCCCACAAGAATAAGAAGCTTGGCAGAGGCCCTAGCGTCTCCAAAATGTAGATATAATGTCCTCCAGACTTTGTGATTCTTGTTCCAAGCTCTGCATAGGACAAGGCACCTGGAAAAGTTAAGGTAGAAGTGTACCAAGTAAATAATCCCAGGGATTTTCCCTTTTCTGTGTGATTTTTCAGGGATTGAACAAATCCATTTAAAATAAGTAGTGAATGAGAGGAAGAAAAAGAGGTTTAACAGAATCATTTTTCCCTATTTTTGTGCACTACTGCAATTTGAAGTAATTGGCTTACGTGTCAGGTGGGAAGAAATTCTCTATTTTGTGGTTAATGTTACAACATTTCCATGGAAGCTCTGAAGAAGGTATGTGATAGAAATGCTGCACAGGGCCACAAAAGGTCTCCTTTGAAAGATACCCTGGATTCTTGCTTGTCCTCACAGTTAGACTGGTGAAGTGGTGCTTACAAAGCAGCTACAGCAGCTCAGCCACAAGTCATGGCTGAACTGGTATTCCAATCACGTTTTTGATCCCAGACCACATTCTTGTGTCTTTATCTTGCATCTTCACATAAATCCCTTCCCTCCTTTAAATCCAGTGGTGACATGGCCATGCCTCCAAGTCCCATGGCAATCATGCCATATTCAGGTCATGCAGGATGGTGACAACCTCAATACTTCCTGCCTCCCTGTTTGAAAATTCGTGCAGAATTCCGGTTCAAAGCATCAAATATAGGCAGACACCTCATCTCATTTATTCCAGTGGGTCCCTTTAAATGCTTCAAGCATGCATGTAAGTATATTGCTGAAGTCATGCAGTGGGACTTGTATGAATGCCCCACTTGAAAGAAAAAAAAAGCATAAAAGAAAGCAGGCCTTTTAAAATATACTGCAAAAAAGTGTCAGAGAAACGATCAGGGGAGGTCATCAAGCTGATAAAAGGGAAGAACAAACCAACAAATCCAGCTACAAAATACAATCACTTGATAAAGAGGCTCCCAAGACCCTTCCAGCAGAGTGTATCAAAGGATGCTGTAGAGGGAGAAACCTTTGCAAGTACAGAGCTCAGCTATGTGATTACACATACATTACACACACATTATCATTTACTGCTCTGCTTGGTTAAAAGAAGCACCATGCTCCCATTATATTGTCACCTTTTCTTTAAGCAGAAGTGCATAATTCACCAAACAACCACACAGAGGTTGCAATGTGAAATATTGGTACATGTATGCTAAGAGCAAGAACAATTTGTTGCCCTATTAACAATTGAATGTCTCAATTTCTAAACTTGCACCTACATGCCAGTGTCAAAGTGGGTTTTTTTCCACATTGAGTATTTCTCCTTTCTTGGTTTTCTTGGTGGTTTTTGTTTGTTTGTTTTTGTTGTTGTTGTTGTTTTTGTTTCTTTTTAGTAATTTACAACAGACAAAGAATGTTAAAGTCACTCACTGTAATAAGCATCAGATTTCTCTCCTGGGCTGGGAGAACTTGCAGTTGTCCTAATAGCACCTTTAGAGAGTTTCTGAGATGGTGATTTTACACAGTTAAGGAAAGAAACTAAAAGCTATGTGTTTTATCCACAGTAACTTATAAGAGCTATGTTATTTCAAAAGAACTAGAATGAAACTATCATCAAAAAGACAACCCCTTGTGAGAAAAGACTGGTATTAAATGACAGAAATCAAGCCAATAGTGACAGAAAGCGGGGCAGCATCAGACATACCCACACCATTTCTTACAGACACCCAACACCCACCCTGGGCTGGTGCACACCCTGCAGCTCCCCAGACATTCTGCTCCAGCTCTTCTCTCTGACAGAAAGGGGGTCCCATGTGGCATATTGGGACTCTCCCTTCCTACTCTCTTCACAGTGTCTGTGAAAAGCACAGCACAGCCCTCAGATTCCCTTTTAGGTGCCCACCTCTCTTTTCTGCCTGACAGAAGGAGTCCCCTCATTCTCTCCCAGCTTTCCAGGCAGAGACCATGCTGTCTCCATTCGCAGTCACTGTCACTGCCCTGCCCTGGACTTGTACATGAATTCATATTCACAGACCATAACTGCTGGAAGTTTCTCCAGTACCCCAAGGAAATCATTTGAATTAAAAACTCTTAGTGACCATCCCCTAACTTCTTAAACCTTTGTTGCAGCAGGAACCAGAAATGTTTGGTCTATTCATCTCCCAGCTTTCTAAATATAAAAAAATGTGCAGGCTCCCCTCATCTCCCAGGTGCCTAGGCAAAGGCTGCCAAAGCTCAGCACTCACCAAACATGGAGAGGAGCCCACAGGAAAACCAGACGACCAGGGAGAATCCCACACTGCCAGAGTTTTGCAGTACTCCTTTGGGGGAAATAAAGATGCCACTGCCAACCATGCTGCCGATGAGCAGCGAGAAAGCCCGCAGCAAAGTTATCTTTTTCCTCAGGAAGATGGCCTCTTCTTTCTTGGCTTTCCCCATGGCTTTCTTCTAGTCACAGGGGAAGGTCACGCATCCAGGAGCTACAGTCTCCCAAGTGTCCTCAAGGCTCACCTGTAAGACAAGGAGTTAGGGATTCAATGATCTTCTTTTCTGGACAAAATTTTTTTTCAGTACCCGGACAAGAGTTGTGGAATCTGTTCTCCTCAGCTGCAGGAAGCACCAGCCAAACCACACGTGCACAGAACACCCTTGGTATCGTCTGGCTCATCAGTACAGCTCCCAAGAGACACTTTAAGTGGTTTCTGCTTCTTCTTCCCGGCAGCACAGAGTGTTACATGTTGCATGCCAGCCACCTCAGGATGATTCCCAAATTTGACTTTGAGTAATGTCAGATTGCCCAGACTGGAACTGGCCAGCTTAGGGTTGATTTAATGGGATCTAAGACTAGGATACATTGATTCCAGCTCACTGGCAGAAAACAGATTTGAAGTTGCAAACCTAACAATCAATGCCTTGAGAATCTCTGAGGTTAGAAAAGCATTAAGCTGCATTAGTTGATGCATAGAGGGGATTTAAGCTTTTTTAACTTCCTATCCATCCTTGCTGAATGAACTAGTCCTGATTTTCTCACTAGAGCTCAATTTTATCAGTGTTTCTTAATACAGTGTCAAGTTTTACTGCTTTCAAAGTATTGAAGAGTCAGGAATAAGTACTATTTAAAATTGTAAGACAGAGCTTAGTCATTATGATCAGATGTGCCATTTCTTCTATTAATATAAAAAAATTCCTTGGTAATAACAGCAGCAGTGAAGTTTTTCCTAGAAAAGAAGAGAGTTCGGACACTTCAGGGATCATGAGTTGATCCAGATTTAGTTCTCACAGACTGCAGTAACCTCCCACTTCCCCTCCTTGTCTCTCCTGTCTCTTTCTATATCACCCCTAAATTGGCAACTTGACCAAGAAACTCAGCTTTTACTTAGGTAAGTAAGACTAATTCAGGTCAGTTACTACAGCCTAATTTCCTGTAGCAAACCTGTCTGTAGTTTTCCTAATAGCAAGGTAGACATTTTACACTAGTAATTATCCCTGGAAGAGCAGGCAAGACTAGTCTGGAGTAGATAATTTGGCTCTTTTCTGGCCTCCCGCCACACATCCCCAACAATGCTCACAAACTCAGCTTCAGTGCTTTTTTTTACATTATTCTAACACAGTAAATTACATTATGGTGAACATTTGCCCCAGCCCCATGGCTGTATATTATTGCAAAGTTACACTTTACATGAGACCCTATTTTTATGGGTTTCTTGAATAATTTAGTAATTACAGTGGCGTGTCCACAAGGAGACAGTGGTCACCTCTAGAAGCAGACCTAAGCAGCCAGAAATTGCTGTCTTTCTTGGTGGAGAGATAAAAATGTTCCCCTAACTTTCAGGGGACAATTCTTATTACCACTCACCCATGATACTTCTTGGCATGCCCTGTGTAAATTCAGTGTCACCAAGGTCTTTTCTCCCCCATCCCCAGCTCTTTTCCTACCTGAAAGCTGGCAGGAAGAAGCAGGGTTATCACCCTTTCTGCACACATGTGACAAGCACATGCAGAAAGCCCTTTCTCCTGCCAGCAGCACAAGCTGGTTTCTCTGAGATTGTGCCAAGCCTGCACAAGCATATTCTCAACCAAACCAGCCAAGTTTTGTTATTAAACCTCTAATGAGTCCCATAGGACTCCATAAGGCTCAGATGGGTCACATCAGCCTCGTCTGGTTCCACAGAGCTGCTTCTCAGAGTCCCAGAACCTCACAGGGCTGCTGGGATAGACCCCTGGGAGCCTCCCAACCCCTCAGACACCAATTAATTACCTTAATGTGAAATCCCAGTATCGTCTGGTATTTCTCAGCTGAAATGAGACCCACACAGCATTCACTTGCATGGGTGAAACACAGAGACTCACCAAACTGAAACCGAACTGAAGAGAGAAGCTGTGCACAGCTATGTCTAAAGCACCATTCAGAGATAATTAAAAGTGCACTTATCTGTTTGGCTGAGTTTTAAACAAAGCAGGTGCATTTACAATCCATCAGACTCCCATTTCTTGCTGGGATCTCGAAGCTGCAGAAGACAGCGTCTCTTTGCAGGCTCTGAAATTACACAGAGAGAGTAGGGGAGGAACAAAAAAAAAGGAGAGATCAAATCAAATTTACAGACCAGGTTAATGATCCAAAGTAAACACCAAACTCCGTACTTCTGTCCCCATGCTTCCTTTTTTTTTTTTTATTTTAATACTACTGCCATGGAAAAGTACGTGAAGATAAAACAATCCAGTCCAGTAAATTTGAGAAACATGAAATGTATCAGTACTTGTTCCAGAAGGGATTGAAGGAGGAGGAAAAAAGGCAGAAAAGTGGAAAAAATAAAAAGAGTAACAGAAATCTATTGAATAGAACTTCAAAGAGTCACCTAGCAGAGCCTACAGCCCAGAGAGACCATTCCTGCCTGCTCTGCTTTCCAGCTACATTCCGGCACCAGGCACATTAAAATTCAGGGATGTTAATCCTTGTGGCAATGCTTAAGAATATTCACAATGTGCTTAGTGCAAAGGAAACAGGCAAAGCTGCTTTTTGTTCACCCCTTTGACTTAAATGATAGGCTCAAATCCTTCTTGTCCCAAAAAGCAGTACCTTTGCATGAGAGAGAGAGACATCATCACTCAGCAGGACTGGAGAAAAACACTACTCAAACTTATTTCATAACTTATCACATATACTCCTTCCTCATTCTTCATTTACACTGCTTTTATTGTTGGTTTGGGGTTTTTTAGCTGTTAATCTTACCTCACAACCACTGAAGCACAGACGGAGAAAGAGGAGACAGGCGTAAGGAGAGAATCATGTCTGTTACTCGTTGTGGTGTCTAGAAGCCCCAGCCAAGAGCAGGACCCACTGTGCTCACACAGAGGCAGAATGGATGTTACTCTGATGAAAAGCTAGTGAGATAAACAAGCAAGCTGAAAAAGGAGAGGAGGGAGACAGCAATATTCTCAGCTGGGAGCTGAGACCTAGAACAACAAGTGACCTTTCTCCTCCTATCATGCAGGGAGCGGGTGGCATCCCTGGGAAAACAGACCGTAACTCCAGAGTTCCACTTCAATGATCCACCCCCTAAAAACCACCCCAGCTACTAGGGAATATTCCTAAATATTTACAGCTGTATTTTCTTTGCATCCTCAATCAATATCATATAGCCAAGAACAGGTTAACCCCTTCCTTTTCATACTGCAAAAGATGCAAGCGTCAAACTATTCCTTGCAGTCTCACTATTTTTTCTTTTTTGGTGGCAAAAATGTCACTCCAATTCAACGTCTATCACAAGGTACAGAATCTAACTAAATAAAATCAGCAGTGAATGGGAGCTTTTTTATTCATGCATGAAAGTGACATAAATAAGCTTTAATGAGGCTGGTGGTGGTCTGTTCTGGGAACTCAATCAGAAAATCTATTTAGGAGACCTGAGAGCTGTTTGTTTATAGACCAAAATGAACATAAGAAACAGGCTGAAAGGACAAGACATGCAGCTCAACTTCTTTTCAGCCTGGTGAAAGGTGGTTTGCCACCCTTGATAAGAAACCAAAAGGGACAGTAGTTAATAAATCAGCCTCAGGCTTGCAGCCCTAGATGTAGTAATAAATCCATGCAATTGCCTTAGGTGTAAATGTAAAAATAATTTCCATTGGCTTCTCTTTCTACAGAGTTTCACAAATATCATCTTGTGAACTGTCTATCAAAAGACTACTATTTCCTAACATTTCTGTCTTAATGAAAAATTTTTTTGCCTTGACAGCAAAATTGCTCTTGGCTCAGGTCACAGCACTCCTATCATCTCATTTAGGCATTTCCAGTTATCCTTCAGACAGGGTAATTTTTTTGGAAAACAGGCTGATGATGTGGTGAGTCTGGACCTCTGATAATATCAGGATGATCTTTTAACTGAGAACTTAAAAGTGTTGAATTCACACTTTGGCTAAAAATTGGAGTAAACCAAGACCAAGGTTTTTAAGCACCTAAATTCCTGTTGGCTTGAGAGTTCCTTCCTACTAGGATTTATATTCTACATCTAGTTTAAAATTCTTCATTATGACCAGTCTGCAAAGCAGCCATTGCAAGTGGAGATGTTTTATAACTGTAGTGCTATTGATTTCCAGGATGCACGGATCATACAATGTCATCTCACTTTTCTTGACATCTGATTATAACTCTCCATTCAGCTGCCACAAGGAACTTGCACTTCTGTGTATCCAGAACTGATTTCCCATTAATGCTGTTGTGCAGGAATGTTGGCCCTTTCATGAGTATTTCTTCCTCACATGTTGCCAGTGACACGCAAAACATGAATCTGGGGAAATGAGCACCTGATTAAAAAAGACTCCAGTCTTCTTCTACAGCACCAGCTATAAAGACTGTCAGAAAAGTGCACCAGCATCACTGTATGATGAGCTAACATGATTCCTCTTTCTTACAAGTAGGAGCAGGGAATACCCAAGGCATTTGCCTTCCAGCCCATCACATCCAAAGGAGCAACGACACCCAGAGCACCAGGCACTGGAGCACATGAATCTAGGAAAACAAAGAACCAAAACACTTAAGAAGAGACTGTCTCACACAGTTGTGTTTCCTGAGGCCAGCATCTTGGCTCCACATTATCTCTAGTGGGGTACAGTGCAGGGAAGTGTCCTCAGAGCTTTGTTCTTTTGTGGACAGTCCTCCAAGTAGCAAGCTGTTTTCACTCTCCAGATCAGACCTCCTCCCTGGAACAAGACAATTTGTCCTATTCAAAACTGTTTTCTTAGCTGCGTAAGACAGAACACAAACAAAAATATATCTAAATGTTTCTAGCAGAAGACACCCAACAGAGAAGTCTAATTTTATAGCACAGTAAGGCCAAATTTTCCCCAAATGAGAATTCTTCTCAAGCACTTCAAATTTTAAAAAAATTCCATATAGAGAACCATCCCCTCTCATTCCAATGGTTTGTGGCACTGCATCAGTGCTGAGGTCTCGGGGTTTGTCTGCCTTTGACCTGGAGCTGGATAGTGCCAATGCTCAACAGCTCTTGCTCCTGAAGGGAAAATTCCTCCATGAACCAGGCCTTCATTTTACCTCAGGCTTTGGCTGAGGGCTATAAAGGACACTGCTTCCTAGCCACTGCTTAATAACTTAGGAAAAAACAAGTTTGAGAGACTCAGGATGCTCCATGAGAGCTGTTACTCCTCCCTGGGGCTGTTGCTGTGTAGGGCTACTATGGTGGGGTCTTTATCAAGGCCAGTATTCCCATCAGCAATAGGCCAATGGCACCATCAACCAGAATCACGGGATGCTTTAGAGCTGCAGGCTAATCCCTAAGCCTCTCCACAAATATTCTGCAAGAACAAGACACATTTCCTGAATGGGGGAAAATGCCAAAATGGCCACGCTCATCACCAACATTCCTCACAAAGAGGTAATTCCTCACTAGTACCAGCTATTTTATCCTGCTATAGAGACAGCTCTCTGCTGGTGAAACTCCTGCTGGAGTCAGAAGAAACTCTCTGCTGCTTTTGCTGTTGTCATGATGGTGGGCCCCATCGATGGGGATTCCTGATCTACCCAGCTTTAACCATCTGGAATGGAATCCTTTGAGAGCTGACTGAAGTAATAAATTTCCTCTTTCTGTATTGCTTCATATATTACATTAGTTTCCTCCTTAATCTCACTGCAGTACTGATGATTTATAACCTCAGGCCTCCAGTTCCCCCTGGACTTGACCTCAGTGCCTGGCTTTGCTCCTTCTTTTTCCACCTTCAAGGAATTCAAAAGAAAATTTAACATTAAAAAACAACAACCCTTTACACCTGCATTAGTCACTCCCTTTGATTGCTTCTCATGGTCTAATCCACAGTTAAACCTCAGTGTTTTATGCTAAATCACCCACTCTGGCACCTGACTCACAGCTCAAACTCTGCCTTGGACATACCTCAGGGTGGAGGGAGGCTCTCCTTTTGGCCTTTCTGCTCAGCTGTTGCTCATTTAATAAAATAGAAGCCAAATATACAATTATGCTGGAAGGAACATATTTCCTTGTTAGGCCTTTTTGGCTCATATCCAGCAATTTTCAGGCAATGGGGATTTATATTTTACTGCACAACATTTCAGATTAATTCCTTACCATTTTCCAGGCCTCTGATGGAAGAAGGGGAACAAGAAGGGTTTTCTCTGACCTCTACCTCACCCACCATGAGACAGCACAGGAATGCATGTCCTGGTCTGTCCTGGATAACAGGGAGCAGTGACTTGTAAAAGACACTATATGCCCTTTTATATAATATGGCACCATATCATCTCAGGCAGTGCAGCCCCTGTCATCTTCCCAGAGCCAGCAGGATGGCACCAGAAACTAATTAAACACCTAACCCATGCTTTTTCAGGTAACACACAGGCTACCCCCTCATTTTCACTCATATTTAGTGAGAATCAGATTCTAGGAACAGGCATGTCAACAAAACCAGAACAACATGCTCACTGGGAAGGTTAAATCAACACAAGGGCATGTTTATTCAATTTTAATGTAAGTACAGTCATGGAAGTATCTGTTGGGAAGGACTCTGGGTGCCTCTGGCCCTGTCTCCCATAAGAAGCAGGATTGTTGCCAACACTAGCTCAGATCATCTCTTGCTTTGTTCTAGCCAAGTCTTAAAACCCCCTCCAGAGTCCCTGACCTCTCTTGGTAACCTATTCCAGTGCTGCATGACCATCCTGTGGAGAAGCTTCTCCCAAAGGCCACTCAGAACATCCCAGCCACTGATGATGGCTGTTATGCACAGCCCTGTCACCTGTCACTCCAGAGGCCTCCAGGAGCTCACCCTCACAGAGCAGCTCCTAGCAGCCTTTGGTGATGGTCCCTGCCACCCCTCCCTCTCCAGCAGCCAGGGCTTCACCAGTCCCCAGAGATTCACTTCTCTTTGGGTTTTCCTGAAGTCTGTGGACTCAACACTGCTGCAAGTTGTGACTGCTTAAGCACAGAGAGCAACAGGAAAAGAAAGGCACCAAGAGGATGTTCCCCTCCAGTCTGGAGGCTCTAGCATGTCTCTGATGTCTCCTGAGCCCCACACTGAAATGACGTGCAGCCTTGGAAATTCTATTTTTGGCACTTTTATTTTTTTTTTCCCTCCCTCTTCTTTTTCCATCCTGGACTTTGAACCTCCCTATGGTCTTGTCCGCATGATTGCATCATTCATGGCAGGTAAGGTCAGCATGAATAGAAGGAAGTACAAACAGCACTTCACACAGCACACCAGCAGCTGGGAGAACCTGCAGCCAGCAGAGGTTATGGACCCAGTCAGGTCTAATAAAGACCTGCATCAGTGGAGGGGCAGGAACTACAATTGTGCTTATTCATGTTGAAACAGAGGTCACTACATCTCCTGCTTCAGAGGCAAATCTGAGCCCTGCAGGGTGTCTCAGGAGGTTTCCTTTGTGCATAGCACCGAGCCAGGGCAGCCCAGCAAGACTCTACTGCACAAAGGAAGAAATATCATGTGCTCTCTTTCCCTTGTCACTGTAGCTTAGCACAGATGCAGAATATGCATGGAGAGAGGAAGGGAGGAATTTCCCTTGCAGGACACGGCTGTAGCCCTGTGAGGTACTTGGATTTGGGGTCACTGTGGCCAGAACCAAGGAGTCAGCATCCTGAATATGGAAGATCAGAATTCAGCTCCCCTCCTGGATGCCTTAAAACAATTCCAGCCAGTGTATCCCTAGCTCCTGGCACCTCCACATGGCTCTACCTCGGGAGCCCTTGCTGTGCAGACAGCAGCAGTTCAAACCTCTGCTTGTTTCTGTCCCCAGCTTGACTTGCCATGTGAGACAAGGAGAACAAGGCGACTGTTCAGGGCAGCTACTGCTCACCAGGCAGAGGCGTCACAAGGAGACTGTTTGCCAGAGGAAGATCACTGCTCTGGCAGGGGCTGCAGCACTGCCAGCAGTGCTGGCTGCCTCGTGGGACACCCTCTCCACGGCATCAGTACAGTTGCTGAAATGTAATTATGAAAAATATTAGCAATTGAATTGAGAAGGCATTACGAAACATCTAAGGAGAAAGAAAACAAACTAGCATGCTGTGATTGATGTAAGCATGTAACAGCCTCCACATGTCAGGGGGACCAGCACAGTCTGCACCAGCTGAGGCACTACTTCCAGAGATGGAAAAACACTTCCAAGGGGAGCAACTACAGAGCTGGGGCCAAGCCCTTGATCCCTGTCACAGCGCTGGTGAACTGTGTGGGCCTCTATTGCCACACAAAGATGGGTTTCATGGGATACAAGGCCTCTGGCCACAGTTTGGGCTTCTGCACTTGTCAAAGCTTGGGACTGAAACATAATCAGCTGGGATGAGTTAACTAGATGTCAGGAATACTCCAGCCCTGTTCAGAATTGGACCTCTGGGCCATCAAGAGCTTTCAATCAGCAGATGCTGAGCATCCCCAGACACCACTACCAGGAGCTACCAGTTCCCATCAGCCACTTTCCACCCTACTGCAGCCTCTGGTAACAGCTGACTTGGCCCTTTGGTGCTGAGCTCCGGAGAGATTCAGGGAAAAACAAAGAGGGAGGTGATGGTCAGTGTTGCTCCCTGGACTAACCAAAATGGCCATGGTTGTCAAACTATCACCCTCTCCTTTCTCAGTGTCTCTTTGGCTGTCCCCAACAGGTATCCTAATAGCAGTTTGATGAAAAAAGCTGGGGAAAAGTTACCATTCCAGATCAAACGGCTCAGATCCAAGCCCCAGGTCAATAGGTCATGCATTATACAACTGTACTCACATACAAAACACATCTAGCCTCTTGCTGTACTTTCATAAAGCACATCCAGAAAGAAGATGCAACATATCCTGCATATTAGTGGAGACAGGAGCAGTATTAACAGATTATTCCACATGCCTCCAACCATTTCCGTTTAACAGGTAGCTACTCAGCAGCAGGCACTGAGGATACCAAATCACTAAGTTCTGCCAATCTCTGTAACTCTCTCATCCCTTCTGAGCCACCTAGTGCTCTTTTAGGTGAAGGAGAGGCAAAGGAAAAGCTTTCTTGGTTTTTTTTCCCTTCCTTCCCTACACTCTGTTTTATCCTGAGAAATGTCATTTAAAAAGGCACTAGCAGAATGCTACAGACATGCAGCTGATGGAGAAGCAAGCCATCATTTCAGTCCCAAGGCGTGGGGAGGCCAACAAGTCTTTCCACAGGTTTCAGCAAGCTTCAGGTAAAAACCTCCAGGGTAAGAAAGGAAAGAAAACACAAACACTTGCACTTTGATCACAGCCTCAAGCAGTGAGGAGCCTCGAGGTGAAGCCTTTGGGGGGGCCCTGTCCCCGTGCCGCGCGAAGACGGAACGAGCCAGCAAGTACATCGGCAGTGGCTGTTCCCACCCAAGTGAGATGCCTGCAGATGGTTTTTCCAGGAGGCCTCGGAGACAGCTAGAGGATTTTGCTTTTGAAAGCCGAATCAGGCTTTCTGCAGCGCAGGCAGAGACCCCGCCGCTGGCGGCGAGCACAAGGCCTGGCACGCGCCGCCGGGGCCGCGCGGCCCTCACGCACAGTCCCGGCCACTGCCGCTCGCTCGCTCCTCGCCGACGGCACCGCCAGAGGCTTGCGTCCTCTCAGCAGGAAAAGCTAAAAGATAGGCACTGCAGGACAAACCACAGGAAACACAGCCCGGTCTGGGACAGAAAGGACTTGTTGTACAGCACACACTGTAGACATTGGAACACAGAGGAGGGGGGTAGATTTGGCACTTGAGTGCACACACAAGGTCCCTGCTGTGCCACGTCACTGGCTGCCTTAGCCTTAAATATTTTGGTTATTCATCTTAGAGTCTATGTTCTGAAATATGTGATTGTCAGGTTTTTCTGGAAGCTCTTCCACTGCAGAATGCCTTGGTCCTTCCTTCCAGACAGCTTGCACCTGCAAGGAAGGACAGCCTTGTCACTAAAAGCTTCATTTTCAGCTGCCACCAACTGTTTATCTCTGCGAAGCAAGCAGCCAGAGCCGTTTTCTTCTCTGCTTTTCTTTCTGCTTCCTGTAGGCTCTTCAGAGCAAGAAGTTGTTGAATGTGAAGGCAGCACGGACCTTGGGCAAGCTCTGTGCATGCTGCAGCAATGCATATGTGTACATTGTCCTTCCTTATTTTGCTTTGGAACGAGTTGTCTTACAAAGGACTCAGGGCAAGCATAGATACAACGCCACCTCCCCCCGCCAGGTTTTGGTGTCTCCTGAAAAGCCCAGAACCTGTGCATGCCAGCTCAAGTGTTTAATGTCTGGCTCACAGGAGTGCTGTGGGAAAGGCAGGACCTGTGCAACTTTGTGGTAGCATTTTCATTTGCTGTCTTTCCAGAGCAGCTCCTCTCTTTTGACAGGTAGCAGGGGTGGGCAGGTAAAGCTGATTCTGAAGGAGACACTCCCTCTCAAGTGTCTCACTCCAGCTGGCAAAGGCAGGGCAGACACAAATCAGAGCAGCAGCTCTGGAAAGGGAATCAACAGGGGCAACCACAGGAAGACAGGGGAATTGGAGATTAAAACATCAGATTGAAAAGGAACAATCAATCCCCACTGGGGAATATAACTGGGGGAATAGAGCAGGAACAGAAGGAAGCTCAGTAACAAGGCAGATGGCATTTTCTTTGGGATCTGCAAATCCATTTGGGCTTTCTGAAAAAGATGCCACGCTATCCAGAAATCAGCTTGATACATGGCCTGCCTCCCCCTCTGCTTTCATTGGCACTAGCTGCTGGAATGAGCAGCCTTGGTAGAGCCCACCTGGTCCAGTCTGCTCTCACAGCCAAGTCCCTGCAGCACCCCTGCTCTGCTTGTGCCACAAAGACAAGGTGACACAGGCAAGGCCCCAGACATGAGGGGCTCTCTAGAACCATTAAGGGCTGACGGCATCTGGTAAAACACAGTCTTGCTGCAAGGTCCTTGGAGTATTGAGACTGTGGCTCCTCCATCAGGCAGGACAGCTCCAACCACGTGGTTTGCATCTCTATGGGCTGCAGGCAGCCATGTAGAGCTGACATATGACATTCTTGGAGCTGAGGATATGACATCCTTGGAGCTGAGGATATGACATCCTTGGAGCAGGGACATTTCTACCAGCCATCAGCACAGGTGTTCCGGCAGTGCCGAGGCATTCTTGCAAAACACTTCCAGGGAAGGAGAGAGAGGAAAAACAGCAAGCTGCAGATGCTCACATCCAGCCCCCACCCCTCAGGTCCCTGTATTTCATAAGGCAAATAATAGTCAGGGTCAATAGCATCAGCCTCTTTCCTGGAAATGAAATAACTACAGCCAAGTCTCCGGTTGCCAGGCTGGGGACTTGGGAGTGCAGCACAGGTCCTTGCCCTGCAGTCAGCTTCTTTTGGTGTCTCTAGCACAGCATTGCTTCTGTGTCTCTCCTTTGCCATGGTTTGGGTAACACACGTGTGTGAAAGATGGGGCAAGAGCTCCCATGCACATATTTGGTTTCCTCATGGAAGCCTCAGCAGAAGTGCTCAGGAATAAATGGGTATCAAGTGTTGCATCAGCCCTTTGAAACACACCCTCCCCATCAGCTGACATGGGCTCTCCTTGACTAGCAGTCAGCTCACTCCTTAGGTAGGGGGACAGGTACAGATGTCACCTAACAGCATTGTACAATGTTCCTTGTGATGCAAAAGAGTCGAGACTGTGCCACATGCAACAATTGTATACTGGTGTTGTGTTGCCACTGTGCTTGCAAATGCACAAATGTACTTACCTCCTCCTTGGCTGCACATGCGTTGTGTGTTACCACCCGTTCTTCATGGACCATCAGATTTAGTTCTTGCATTTTCCTCTCATGTAGAAGTTTACATCATGCTTTGGGCTCAAGCTCTCTGACTCTTTACAACCCACCTCTGGCCCTTTATTTCAGGCTGTTTGCTTACAGAGGGTGCTGTGTTTTTGGCTGGAGCTGGCATTGCACCGAGTGTTAAGAAAAACTCATTTGTAAGTCTGCAAGGTCAGGGAATTTTCTGAGAAGTAACAACAAATAGGCAAGCATTGTTTAAAATGCATCTCAGACCTTCAGCCACTAAGGTGCTCTGCTTAATCAGTCTTGCTTGCAAAGGACTGAGTACCAGTCCCTGTGCTTTTTGCTTTTTGACGTTCCTGCCTTGTATAAAAAAGTAAAAAAGTGCTTCAAAACACCTCTCTGCCCCAACTTAAAAAAAAAAAAAAACAACAAAAACAAAACAAAAAAACCACCCCAGAACCAAACTCAAAAAATTGTGCTCCAGTCATAGAAACACCACGCAAATCCCCATGACCTGATTTTTTCAGGGAGGTTCCTAACCTCTAACCCTGCTGATAAAAAGTCAATATTTAACAGAACAGATGGCACAGAGATACACTTCTGTTTCTGGAAATAAACCTGAAGGCCATATTGGCCATGCCCTCACACCCACAACATGACAAACTTACCACATGGCCCCAAGAACAGCCATAGTTGGATCTCAGAAAGCTGGCTGGGTTTATCTGCAGAGGAGACATGGTGAGGAGACACAAGGAAGAATAATGCAGTAAGTTGCAGTCCTGAAAAACTGTAGTAATTCCAGGGTCTACACAAATATACTTCCAAAAGACATTGCAAAATCCAAGGGACAAGCACAACATCAACTTTCTCCAAGTCCTTTCAGTTAGGAAAACAAGTTGCAGAGCAGAGGTTTTTCATAGCTTAAAGTCGCAACAAAGTGCCTTCAGCGGTAACAAATCCTCAGCCTGCCTGAACAACACATGGCTTTCTAGAACTGCTGAGGCATGGCATATGTAGATTTCACTGGGAACCATTTCTTTTTCTTCTCTTCTTTTGAATTCCCTCCAATGTTTTCATTTTAGTGACAGATAGATTGCAAGATGGATCCCAATAAAGAGATACTTGAAGTTTTTCCTTTTTTCCTATGATACTCAACACTCACTTTAGCCACCAACCACAAACTTGCAGAAAAGATCACATTGGATTCTCACCCATGCTTCCTCAAGGAGTGAATGCCTAAAAACTGATGACAGATCTAAAATCCTTCTGAATGTTTTACTGCATGCACAAACACCTATGGAGCAAAGCAGGCTAGGGGAACTCTGTCAGGCAACCCGAAGCAGGAAAGCCGCAGAGAAGATCAAAGAACAAACAAAAAAATAAAAGATTGTAACACATTACACAAGGAAACCCAGCAGAAGATGCATTTGCTCTGCCTCCACATGGGTATCTTCAACCACTGACAGGAACAGCCAGGACTACACTGTTGGTTTTCTGATAGACAGCACTACTGAAAACTCCAAGCCTGCCAGAATAGAACCAACCCCCTACAGATCCAAGCCATAAAAAATGTCACGAGCTGGTATTTTCACTACCCTCTTCTCTCCCCCAGCCTTCCCCCCCAAAAAAACTATTGAATAAAAAAAAAAAAAACTTTTGGTTTTATTTTAAGGCAGTGTCTATTTTAAGCCCACGTTACTTTAAAATAAAAATATAATTGTTTGCCTTTTTTTTTTCCCACCGAAGGAAAGCAGTATTAAAACCTAATCTTCTTTCACACATAACATAGGTGTAAAGAATTTGCATTTTCCCTGCAGAAGAATGCTGTGGGAAAGACATCCAATACACACCGCCTGAGTTTATGGGAACTGGAGGTAAACTTGAGGACCAGCTGAGAGCCGCAAGAAAAAGATTGGCTTTATTCTATTGTAGGAATATCCCTTTGACTGTGACCCTGCCATTTTAGTCCTGGTTTCTCTGGGGTACGTCATGCCTGACATCTCCCACTGTACATCCCTGAGAGAAGAGGAAGTGCTGGCCTCCGAAGCAGTAACTGGGGTGAGTGCAGTCCTTTGTTTTTACCGGATATTTTCAGGATAGCACAGAAAAAGCAATCACATCTGGGACCACCTCAAGGAGCTGCTGGCAAAAATCCAGAGGCTCCATAGAAGAAGCAGCAGATTGCGGATTTCGATGCCTTGGGCAGGATGTCTGTTTCCACAATGGCTGGGGAAGGAAGCAATATAAAGGGAGATGGTCTGATAAGAGCATGACTATGATAAAAGCACTCTGTTCAGTACTAATTTCATTCAGCAAGAAGAAAGGTACTCACAGTCACTGGGTTACTGACATTAGTCTCTTGCCTCAGTGAAAAGGGAACTGGTTAGTCTTGAGGCAATGTTAAACACTAGATTTTAAAACAAGTACAAAAATAGACAGAGAGCAGAACAGATGTGACACACAGCGGGTATTTCTCATTCATCCTGCAGTTTTGCAGAAGGCTGTTAAAATAATTTCTTCATCAGTTTCAATGCTGGTGCCTCTGTCCTGTTTTGCACGGACAGAGGAAAATTAGCAGCTGCAAGGTGCAGCTCTGTGCTTTGTGAAATCAAGCATCATTTCCACAATAAAAACTACCAGGCTTTAACTTACAAATTTGTTCTGCCACCCCTGGATAACTAGGAACATTCACATTAGTGAACAGAGTGGCATTACTGACTTGCCTATAAAGAGCTTTACTAAAACTTTAAATAGCACTGTACCATGGGAACACTCCCCTCTTCTGGCTGCCAGCTGGTCTTCATGTCACCTCGCCTTATTTCTTTACCAAGGGGAAAAAAAACAGATTTTGGAAGTAAAGTTTGAGGCCAGGATTCTCTGTATAAACAAAGCCATTCACAGTATGATGGATAATCACATTCCCTTACTTTCTAGCATCTGCCCGTGGCACATTGTCCCACTAGCCCTCGGGTTTGGCTCGTTTTACCCTTTCCAGGTGTAGTTTTATTTTGGGCATTCCTACGTCAAATGCCATCACTGACAGCATCAAGGAGATGGCTGCCCCTGCCCTGCTCGGACTTGAAGTTCCCTCTTTGGAGAAATTCGGACAGGCTCGGAGGCAGGAGGCTAACGCTGCAGGCTGTGTCTCGAGCTCCTCCTGGTGGTCAGGAATTCTGGATTAACTTCCCTATGATAAGAGCTCAAGGATAAAAACACAGCTTTCGAAAAAAACACAGCTTCCTACTGTTCTTCTCTTCTGTGCTCAAGAAACGCATAAAGTGAAAACGTAAATGAGCCACATACGCTGGGAGTGATGTAAAGGCTTTCACTCCTCACTGCTTGCGCAGGTGGCTAAAGGGAATGAACACATCCTTACCCCTCATATTTGGGGTATTTTTCATAAAAAGCACAAGCTTCCCATTTTGTTCCGAGCAGAAGAATTAATTTCATTTGCTGTGCTTTCCAGTCTTGTATGACCCACAGCCAAGGAAATACATCCTTCCTAAATATTTATGTCTGCTGAAGCATTCTCCGTGAAGAATGCTGAGTCTGCAGGACAGCAAGAGGGAAAGAGGAAGGAGTTATCCTTACCATATTCTGAGACTGGAATGGAATGGATAGAATGGGAAATTCTATTCTACTCAAATAGCATGGGTAAAAATATTACAGGCAGTTGAATTATAACTAGTCCTGGCCCAAGGTGTTAACTAAATCTCTTTGTTAGGCACTACACAAGCATCCAGCATCCTACAGCTGCCATCCCAGAAAGGATACATCACAAAGGATAAGCAGTAACACGCAAGTGAAACAAGAGGGAGGAAAGAAAACGACAAAAAAGTTCTTGCAAAGATTGTCACTGGCAATACTCTCCACTCCTTTTCTGACTGCCATTAGAATATGGCATTATAGCACTGTAGAACACCTTCTGATTTCTTTATAAAGATATTTAAATATATGAACATGTATAAATGAATTTATATTAATTTATTATACACACTCTACCAGCCAGGTAGCAGAAACATAACCTTGGTACCACATCTGCCTTTCCTCAGAACCTTGCCATTAAAAACCAACTTGACCTACTGGGAAAAAAGGAGGCATCAGGCAGTTTCTTCAGGGTATGCTACTAGAAACTGTTGTCAATCCTGCCCCTTTTCTGTACACACCCAAGATGCCTCACATCACAGCTTGGTTTTACAGCATCTTGCACTAGAAAGGCTCCTTTTAGAAATGTTTTGTCCAGGCTATCCTTCTGATGACTTGGCACAGAATTGTTCAACAGCTGACCTAAGTAGTATCAGAGGGTTCGTTTTCCCCCACAATCTTCAGCATCCCTTCCTTTTTTATTTTTCCTTTGCTGCTTCTACATGATCACCGTCCCTTATTCCATATGGTGCAAACCATGGACTTTGAAAACCTCAATTTTGCTCAGGTTCTGTCAGAGAGAGAGAGAGAGAGAGAGAATTGGATTTCACCATGGATCAGAGGCACAGCCTGGCCTTGTGTCCAACTGCATTTCTGTGTAGACAGTATTTACCTCAGGAGTCAGTCCCTACTTGTGGGAAAAGCATGGTTTAAATGCACTGCATACACATGGACACAAATATGCATCTTCTGCACATCTCTAAGATACTTTGCAAAATAAAAATTATGCAGGTTCTATGTTTGAAAGGGATCTAATAAGCCCCTTGCCATAACATCACCAAGAGAGAAAAACCTCTTTTTCTAAATTTTACTGTTACACTTTTTTAATTTCCCAGGTATTGATGTTATTGATGATGATTTGATGGTGTTGATTTGGAAGTTCTTTGGGCTGTTGAGTTTTACTAGCTGTTCACAGGTTTGCCAAACTTTGACCTCACACTGTCATTACTTAGCACCTTAAAATATCAATAGCATTTGAGGAGACAGGAAAATCAGCTAGCAAGTGTTGCACTCAGAAACATCCACAAAGATTTGGAGAATTTGAAAAATGCAGAAGAGAAGGCTAGAGATGTCTTAGTTTACATATAAGAATCACATAAGTGAAAGGGACTCAGTACTTTACTGCAGAAACACTGCAAAGCATAGCCAAAAAAAATTAACTGGAGAAGAAGTAAAAATCAATACAGATCTCTTAAATGCTCATTGAGATTCTGTAGCTTCCAGCTACAAGGATTAAAAGTATACAGAAATAATCCATTTAAGATTTGTCAGATTTTTGATTTTTAACTTGTATCAAACTTGTTTGAAGCAGTATACAAGTCAATACATGAGAAATTAAATAGGAAAAAAAAAATATAGTCAGTAAATATCCTCCAGTTCAGATCCAAAACCAGCCAGAATCTGGATCCATTATAGCCCAATATTCTTGGCAGCTGATAAAGAGATTCAAGCAGAGGGATCCAGAGTTTTTAAACAAGTCTTCAAGAGATGCTTAGTTTAGATGTTTTTATACAAAAGCAAAATGTCTGTTCAACCTCCTTCGACCCAGTTACTGCAGTGACAGAAAGGCTGATGATTCAGTGCCACTAACACGGCTTTCCAGGCAAAGTTGTTACATTATTACATGACTGGAACATAGGACAAAGCTACATTCCACTCAGTTTCAAAGTAACATATTAAGAATGAAACAAACCAAAATGGCAATGGTTTAGAAAGAGCTTTTCCAAAATTGCACAATGGAGAGGTTCACTTCATATTATGCCAGTAGCGTAAGTGAAAAACTGGTTTGGAAAAGTAAGACTTCAGTAACACTTCAAAATGCCCAAACCCCAAGCTGACCTCAGGGGTTGCATTTGTAAGAAAGCTCACACCATTCCAGGTACAGCTTGGATAACCCCAGGTTATTTTTTGTCACGTTTATCACAGGAACGTGCTTAACCTCTGCAGACTGACGTCCATGCAGAGGACAGGAGGCCACCGAAGGAACATGAGCGCCCTTCCCTGCGGCTGCAGTCCCCGGCGGGCAGCGGCTGGGCCGGGAGCTGTCCTCTCAGGTGAGCCTGGTCGGACCCGAGTCCGGCCGCTGCTGCCGCCCCCACACAGGGCAAGGCAGGCAGGTCCTTCAGGGTCCCATCCCTGCCATGCTCTGCACCCCAGCGGCTGGCGGGGCCGGAATACTCCGCTGACTTGCCATTCCTCTGACCCCTTTCCTCACCAGTACACCCCTGAGGCCCTCATCACATTAGCAAAACAAAGGTTTAGATTCAGCACCACAATCCAAAGCCTTCCCCTTCAAAGAATTCCTGCATAGGAGAAAGCAACTCCCGGGCAGCAGAGAGGGTCATCTTGTCTCCTTCCCCCAACAGGCTAGGACACAGTAAGATCACTTTTTTCCAGAAGAGCACCGGGGATTCCGAATCATTCCAAGTCCTGACCAAGGATCCCAGGAGAGCAAACCACAGCATCACCTGAAAACCCTTAGAAGAACAGCTACATATTTAAAGGTATGTCACTACATCAGCTGAGGCATTAATACTGATCTCACTAGAATTATCATATGCACGTTCAATATGTGAACTGGTTAGAAATGAAGGATAGAGAAGGTGGGCAAATTTAAGCAGATTCTTCCCTATTAAAAAAACCAAACCAAACCAAACCAAACAACAACAAAAAACCCCACCCTATTTTGGCCGTGTTACTTGCAGTGATTTCTATCAACTTAGTCTTAAGTATTTCAGGTATTAAGCCTATTCAGTTCAACTCCTTCATGCAGGTGAGAGTGAAAAATCTAGTATTCCTATAGCTAATTAATAAAAAATTACTTCATTTTATATATATGGTTTCCTTCCTATTCTCTACCACTATGAATATTTTGATCTGATTAGTCAACATGACATCTTCATGATATCAAGTTATACCACAACCTGTGATTCAGCTAATGACTGTAAGTATGGGCTATACAGAAATGTTTAACAGATCAGTGATTTCTTTTGTGTTGTTCCTAATCTTCTAGTCCGTTTCAGTGAACCACAACAGTGTGGGACAGAATAGTAACTCAGCTTTCTCTTCAAGCCATGAACTGTAAAATACAGTGAGAGTTCACATCAGTACAGAAAAAAAATATAGAAATGGCTGAATGTCCCAACGAAGGGGAGAAGAATTTAAGCATTTTAAGAGTATTGACAGCACTATCTTGGTTTCTACTGAAATGTGTAATAAAAGGATTTGTGAAGGCATTTTTTCAATCATAGCTAATATTACTGGAGTTTGGTAGCTGACATTTTATACCGTTCAAAATCCTCTGAGATTAGAGGCAACAGAAAATTAATGGCAACATTACTGGAAATGGTCTGTAAGCTGTCAGGGAGTAGCAGTGGTCCTGCATTGTGAGTACATAAGGTTGGTATGGACGAAACGTCTTACATTGGAACCATGAGTGCTACACAGGAATTCCCACTCTCCAAATACTTCAGTTGTTCCACTACAGATCAGTTCTGCTTACAAACTTCATTCATAAGGTAACTGGGATGTATAACATGAAGTATCTTTCATGTTCTGTACAAACAGAACTTCTTAAAATGAAATCCTCTTAATAGCGAAGAAAATGAATTAACAGAACCAGTGTCTAAAATAACTGCCTGTAGGACCAGCAGAAGCATGTTATACAGTGGTTTTGAGTTTTCCTAAAGCATCTCACCAATTCCTCTTATCTGACTGGCTGCAAAAGCCTGGGGGAAAAGGCATCCTTCTCATGCCATGTCCCATTTAATGCCTGGTCTCCCTTCCAAGACTGTAGTTCACATCACTTGTGGTGCTTAATGACAGGCAGAGATGTCCAGCAGTCTTTGCAATATGATCAACTCAATTTGCAGTAGTGCACTGCACAGCTCATGGAGTTTTCCTCTTCCCGCTCCCAGGACACCTGGGCTGAATATGAACAGGCTTGGGAGCAAAACGGTTCCTCCCAAGGAGGAACCTCATCTGAACAACCAGTTCTGACATTACTTTTAGGACAGCTGGCATGGCAAATACACTCTGAATGCTCTCCTTCAAGAGATGCAGTGCTTTTAACACATGGGAACAGCTCTGTTTAGTAACCACGACAGAATTTAAAACCCTTTCTACAAGGGACTGGTTGAGTAGACGAAAATTTTTACTGGGCCAGAACTGTAACAGAGCAATTCTAAGACCTTCTGTAAAAAAGTAACTAGAAACCAACTTAAGAATGAAGCACAAGACAATATCTTCTTCAAACTAATACTCAGCTGAAACTGCTGCCAAGTTAAACCAAAATTTCCACAGCCCATATGCTATTGGAGGAGACCAGAGTAGCAGTTTCTAGAGTTTTGCTGGCTTTTAGCTTCACGAGAACAAAAAGCCAATTTATGACTTACCACCAAGGTGTATGATTCATGGGCAAATGTTTCTTCCAGATAGATACCACATTTTCCAAGTATGGACAGGAATTTTACTCACACCCATTGCAGCAAAAATTTCTTACAAGGAATAAATTTCAGGGCAAAGCATCACAAACAAGCAGACTCTTTGTATACTGGTTTGTTTTTTTTTTAGTTGACTTATATGTTCCAAAGTAGAGTATGTTTTCCAAGACCAAAGCAAATACAGCAGAAGCAGTACAGATAAATAGACCTATTAAGCCAAAGACAATTCTTTGAAAATTTGCAATAGTCATTCTAAAGACTGAATATAATTGGCTTTCGAGAAATCAGACCTTAGTCTAGACATAGCAAACTGTACTATTAGCCAGCTGTTAGGTGGAATACTATGAGCTCTGGCAATGACAGATTTTATTCACTGTCTTGATCACCAGCTGTTTTTACTGCAGGTAAAAATTTCAGTCACTACCATTGTAGAAACCACGGTGTTTAACAATCCTGGCTGTATCAGAGTAACAGTAACATTCTGGTTTTACAGTTTCAGTCCTCATTAACTTTTGGCTTGAGTCACCTGACATTACTTACCAGCACTAGAAGTGTAATTTCAAGGGCTCCCAGGATAAATATTTCTATACAAAGAAAAAACTAAGTTTCTACAGAAACTAACACTCAGCATGATGGAGTTCACCATATTCATGCCATTAGTCAGGTTTCCATCATCAATCCAAAGTTCCACGTAAACAAAACGAACTAGAAAAGGTTTGGTTGAACATGTTAACTAATGAGCCGCCACCACAAAAGCTTCACAACTTAAGGAAGTCAGGACAAACCCTTTGGAGAGGGCTGAACTTCACTAAATGTACAGAAATTAAAAGCCAGTCTGTAGGCACTTTACAAGTGAGTACTTTACCTCAAACACAGGAGAATACTATTGCTTAAAAACCAAAATCAGTAACTTTAGTCTTCAGATACCAAGAAGGAGATCTTGTTCATTCCCTGACTTCAGAAATTCAATTCTTTTGCTGGATTTGGTAGTCTTGAAATCTTTAAAATCTGTCCCTCAGGAAAGAACAATCCAGGTAAGTATTTCTCCATCCTCTGCAAACAGAAAAGCAGAAGACCAGAAACTCTGACTTTTAATGAAAATACAGCTCCAGCTGCTGAAGGCTATCCTGTAGCTCTTAAAGTAGCACTTGAGATATTTCACATGTTTTCCAGTGTATTATCCTGTCACCCACTAAATAGCTGAGACAGGAAAAAAAAAAAATCACTAAAGTGTAGCTGGCAAAAAAACAAAAGGGCAAATAGTAAAGTTGCTTGTGTAGGTTTTTACATGGGTATGAAACTTATATATCTGTGGCCCACAGAGGAGTTCTCGTAAGTCTATCACTTTAAGACCAAACATGACTATGAGCAGCGAGCTGAGTGTGACAAATCCAGATGAGTGTTTGATGGAAATGCATAGGTTGTAGCATTGCTCTTCAATCACAGTGATTAAGACTTTTCAAAATAGGCAGTTGCTCTGACAGACAAACAGCTCTTCCAGACCTTCGGCAAATCCTGGGCTAACTAAATTTAAAATCAGTTTTAACACATTAATTGAAAATATGTAAAGGCATGTCAAAATACAGCGGGAACGCATATCTGGATGTATAAATATTTCATCATCAACCCCTGTACTGGACTCATCATTTTTCCCTCCACTCAAATGAAATTTGTTTTTGAAACAGTATAGAAGTTTCTGCTCCCCAAATCTGCAACACTACCATGACTGAAACTTTAGGCCACAAAACCTCCCAGTTTGTCAAGCGTTTTCAACTGTTCCATGACGCAGTACATGGTTTGATGAGGTCAGCATTCTTGTTCCCTTTCTGTAAAGCACCTGGCACAGTTAAGCCAATGAACAGATCCAGTCACTACAGTCAACCTTAAATTCTCTGTAAGCCAGAAGCCAGGCTAAGAAGCGAACCTGAGCAGGTGAACAGGATGCTGATACCAAACCCTTTTGCCACCCGACTGTTCCAATGCCATGGGTGCATCCCTTATCCTGGGCTCCCATGAACAACCCGCAGCACAGCACTGCAGCAAGTCAGTGGGGCAGAGAAAAAGGCTTTAGACAAAGCTGCAGGGTGGGGCAGCAATGCTTGCACCATCCCCTAGGACAGCACCCACATGCAAACACTGCACTGCCACAGCAGTGGCACTGGCAGCTGCAAACCAGATGATGATGTCTGAAGGGAAAAATTAGCAGGGAAGTGCTCCAGGACAAAAGCAAGTACGGCTAAGCATATGTAAGTGTGAAAGAGAAAGCTCCTCTTCCAGAAACTGCACACACGTCAAGGAAAAAAAAAACAACCAAACATCCAACAAATAAATCAAGAGTTGAGTCAGCCATCAGTAGCATGAGATAAACCTGAACAAAAACCAAGAGCAAGAATACAAAAATACCATTTGACACCCTTCTTACAGATCTAGATCTGATAATATGATGAATCATAAACACTTCCATCTCCTTTTTATATTAGGATTAAAAAAGAATATACACACCTTCAAAAAATGCCTTTAGTTGCCATATAATACACTTGGGTTGAAACGAAATTTGCACTTTGAAAAAATTTTTTTTAAAAGAAAGGGTATGAGAATATTCCTCACATTTCTCCACAAAATTTCTTCTTTAAAATGTGACAAGCAAAGGGCACAGAGATTGGACCTAGAAAAGCATTTTTCTCCTGACAATATTCTGTACATTTTACTGTATTTACACTGAAGTAAATGAGCAGAAGTCTGAAGAAATTAAACACTTTTGAGTGCTAAAATCAAAACATAAGCATACAATTTTTTAATTTCAGTATTTTAAAGTACAGAAAGTGGAAACTATGAATATCAAATACAAATTTAAACAAAGCCACTTGTCCTCCCCTAGAATAATCAATGTGAACTACTTATAGAAACTTACAAATTTAAAGTAAAATCAAAACAAAATAAATACTGTACATACACTTTCCCTGCCTGCAGGCAAAAGAGGATGGGAAATACTGTTATGAATTGAAAAAAATGCTCTTAAAGCTGCAGCATCCCATTTCCCAGCCAAATACTTAACACAGTAGTGCGTTTCTGTAAAAAGGAAGACACACATACACCGACCCCTACTGAGCAGACAAGCTAATATTTCCAGAAACATTAAGAAGGAAAGATAGAAATTAGACTATGAGAGTAGAAAAAGGAGGAAAAGACCAATGGGCCAGCAAAACATTACTACAAAACTAGTAAATATAGCCAAGAACTAGCCCCGTTTTTTTTTTTTTTTCAAATTTCATGTTTGTGTTTTTTAAAAAAAAGATTCACCAAAGCATTGGCAGCAATAGATATTTCCCAGCAGAAGTGACAATACATATCAATATAATCTCTTAAAGTGATCCCTTTCATTCCCTTCCCACAGCATGAAACTCTTATGGCTTACTTAATATTAAAAGTAGAAAAAGTCCTTTTTTTTCCAAAGAGAAATGCAGTCTATGAAGAACATGCATCTCCTTATCAGTGCTACTTTCATTTCCCATCCACGGCATGACTTATCATTCATACTCTCCCACAAAGAGGGTTACCGGGGTGGATTTTGTTGGGTTTATTTTTTGGAAAAACGATGTTGCAGCTTTTCATCTTGTCTAACGATAAAACAGTAAGGCCCTTGGTTCCATTTATATTTCTTCTGTCAATGGGTAGCGCTGGGCTCACTCAGCCCCAGAACTACAAACAGCTTTCAATGGTCTGGAAGTATCATGTGAATGACACTCTGGAAAGACACAAGGCTTGGGGGTCGTGGTGGGAGTGTGAAGGGACAGGTGGGCACGTGGAGCCTAAAGAGGGCACTAGTCATTGGGTCATTCTAGGTTCAGTTCTGCTTCGTCTCCACAGCTACCAAAAAGGGGGTAGGCAAATGCTCACCGGCTCTGGCTTTGAAATCCTGCAAAAATTTTCAACATTTGCAACTTGATGTTCTCGTGAGTGAAGGTAGCTTATGCCTTAGAGCAAAGCCCAGGGAAAGCTGAAGCATCTAAAATGTGGTCATGACATTGTGCTCTCTTACATCTCTACCAAAGGTTATGCAAGCACTTCAACCACCAAATATTAAAANAAAAAAAAAAAAAAAAAAAAAAAAAAAAAAAAAAAAAATCAAAACCCCAAAACCCCCGGTGTGATCAGAAAACAACAATTTTAACTCTCAACATCTAACCCTTCCAAAATTCTCTTTAAGAATGAATTCATGTAGAGTATTATAGGTTGCATAGGTAATCTACCTCAGAGGTCAACAAAGGCTACCCTGTAGCCAGGGTTTATTAGCAAGTATAGTAGGAGAAGAAAAGGGAAAGTTGCTGGAAGAGTCTTTGATACAGTTTCTAGGTGGTCTTTCCACTTTCATGTTTGTTTCTTTTTTTGCAATTGTAGGAACATGAGAACTTAAGAGAGTGGGAAAGCCCCTACAATATTTCATTTCCTATTGTTCTGCCCACCAAAAAAAAAAAAATTAGTTTTATGCCAAATGAGAGTTCTCTGACTTTTCAAAAAAGATTATCCTTGAAAACAAGTTACCATAGCAGGTGTAACTTGCTGTTGTCCAGCTGTGTTCTCCACCACCTCCCTCTTCCACCCCAAGTGAGACAGCAAGGAAAAAAATTGGGCTTTTTCTCTCCACTACAACAACACAAGGTTCAGTCCATCTACAGAAAGATTGGTACAGAAGTGATTTCAGCTAGAACACATCAAATATATCTCTACATACAAGTACACAAAACAAGTGAGGTCACCACATCCTCTTCATGAGCTACCAGGAGTTTTCCTTTTTTCTCCTTTGTTGTCTTTTTTTTTTTTTTAATACTGCTCAACATGGCAATTTCTTTTGAATTACTTGATCTGAGCTGGAACATCAGATTTAACTATTTAACTTCTGCTGGAAGCATGGATATTTGAAGAAAATGGGAATGAACCTCTGCCTGTTGACAGCCTGTGAAGAGACTACTACAGAAATTTGTGACAGTGGAGAGCCACTTGGAAAAAAAAAGTAGAAAATTAAAGAAAGGATAAAGGCAAGAAAAAAATAATATATATGGGTCCAGCCATATCTATGTTTCAACTGTAAGATACAGATAAATACCGTGGATGGTCAGAAAAGAGATTTTGTATAAACCAACCACATGTACAAGAAAGCATACTCTGTACTTTAAAATTCCTTACTCCAGATTCTATTCTGGCATACTTTTACTTCAGACAAAAATCTGTCTTTAAGGAGAGAGAACTCATTCTTTATTCTCCTCTGAATCTGACTGCTGCCCTAAACTGGAATTTTCTATCATTACAAATTGTACAGCCAGCAGGAAGGAAAGAGTTTGGTTCAATATGCTAAAGCTAAAACAATTTCCAAAGCCTGGCAGGCATTAAACCATTTGCTCAAGTTTAAACAAAGAAAAAATTAATATGGGCATATAATTTTAACTAATATTGACAACATAGTTTATTTATTTGACTTACTTTGGTGAGAACATATTAGAAGATAGTTAAAATATTCTCTTTTAACTATTTCCATCTAGAAAACATAGCACCTGAGAACAGTATGTCTTTATGGTCATTTTCAGCACCTGTAGAATACTTCTTAGCTTATCTTCTGCTTTTTAGAAATCCTTGACTACCTCCATTACCAATATTCTAAAGCCTGATAACTTGTGTTAAATGAAAAAAAAAAATTAAAAAGACTAAAAACTTGTTTTTGCGAAATATTAATTAGCAAACAAATAAAAAAAGTTTAAAAATTTACCCATACAAGTCACAAAACAAGTCAAGTCATCATAATGTAAAAGTAGGGCTGCAAAAAACACTCCTAGACTATAATTTTCAAGCTCCAGACAAAGTTAAGCTATGAAAGCTGCCTGACTTTTTTGCAGTGGCATTGTATTTTGATGTTTCTCCATTCAGAAACAGGATAACATAGTGCTCACTGGTTCTGACCCTGCAGCAATCAAGAACACCGGACATCAGAACTATTTCCACAAATTTCTAAATGCATTCATAATCTAGCCTAAATAAAAGTAACTCTGCACAAATACTCTGGAAAACTGACTTTGTTTTTGAACCACAAGAGAAAATTATTCCAGTATAGGATATGGAGGAAGGAAAAGTTGGTGTGGAAAATTAAAATCAATTTGATGACTTGGACAGCTATGCAGGAGTATTTTTACTCTTACCAATCAAAAAACCCCCCCCCAAAAAAAAAACCCAAAACCCCCACAAACCAAACAAACAAAAAACAACAAACAAACCCCAACCAATCAACAATATTGTTGTCACTAGCATATTTATGTTTACATTTTGGCTGGACCCTGCAAAATGCCCTTTTTCCAGAATCAAGTAGAAGTATTCCCCTTTCCGCCTTCATCCCCATCCCTTAAAAGTTAAATATTTAATTTTATGTTACAGAAAAATACAAATTTGAAATCAAAATTATTTACAATAATTCAGAATTGGCATTTGCTATCAGCTCTGTATGAAGCCTGACACAAATGATCATTCTGATACAAGTAAGCTACTTAAATGCTTATATATATGGACCAGTTAAGACTTTTCATTTGTTGTCTCGCCCAGCTTTGAAAGCAACACACATTCTCCTGCTTTCATGACTCTTCAGTAAAATGTGTTTAACGTACAATAACAACACTTTAATGCTTCTTCCATGCCACATTAAGTAAAATGCCAAATCTTATGAATGCAATGTGTATCTTATGAGTTATTTGAGAGCAACTGTTCTGAAGAAACATTTATCTTAACTGATGTCCCCGTTCCTCCAAAAGATATATTGGGTCTTCCTCCTTTGTACCAACTCTTAAATAACTTGTACAAATACAATTCCAGGGAGTCTTTTTACAGAAGCAAATCATAACAGACAGATCATCAGGAGGAAAATATGTACTCAGATTTGGAGGAAAGAGGCGCAGTTTAAAACAAGTTAGCTACTGAAGTGACATAAGAAAATTCTTCTGTCTTAGGAGTCCTTCTAGTTCATTAAATAAATAAATCTGATATTAAAAAGGACAGGTCAAAAAATAATCAAGCTGGCAGAGAATATGCAAGCTGCAAGTCAACAGAAGCCCAGCCAATAACTTAAAAAAAGCAGAAAAAAAAAATAAGATTCCTTATGCCTTAATTTAAAAAATAATTAATAATGCATCTCACCCCTATTTAAGACTATAACCTGAATATCAAATTTAGGAGTCCAGACTAATCACAATTCATGTGGCTCTCCACTGCACCAAACACACATTATCAAAACAACTTAAAACTTTCACATTATTAAATCTAAATTAATAACCCCCCACAGAAAAAAGTCTTCCAAATAAATAGTTTCTTAAATGAATTTTAAAGTCGTGAAAAATCTATCAGAAATAAATTATTGATAAACCACCTTCATCATCTTCCCCTCATTAATTTAGGTCAGAAACTACCAGCAACAAATGATATTCAAGCCCTGATGAGAGACTATTTCTCACAGTCCGTGTCTCTCTGAAGATTTCCCCGTTCCCGTATGGTTA
Source organism: Phainopepla nitens (assembly GCA_013400175.1). Taxonomy (NCBI): domain Eukaryota; kingdom Metazoa; phylum Chordata; class Aves; order Passeriformes; family Bombycillidae; genus Phainopepla; species Phainopepla nitens. Next base: position 54,063 of record VXBQ01007235.1, on the reverse strand, counting down.
TTGCTGAGCAGGTGTGGCACAGTGAAAATGCAGAATTGGGTTGTCTTTTTTTTTTTTTTGTGTGGCTTTTTTTTCTTTTTTTCTTTTTTTTTCTTCTTTTTCTTTCTTTCTTTCTTTTGTTCATCAGGCAGTGTTTTCTATGGTACATGCAAATCTGCTTCAAGCAGAGGAATAACAGCAGCTCCAGGCTCTGTTGCCCTCAATACTGGTCTGTGTAGGAAAGACAGCAGTAGTAGAAGTAGCAGCTACATTAAACAAAGAAGCGAGCATGGCCATTCCGGTTCAGCTTCAGGATCTTCCCAAGGCGCTGTTTAGCAGTTGCCATTCCTTTCTTTGGACGTTTGCCTGAAAAACCCAAGCAAGGACTGCAGTCAGGAATTTCAGAATGAATTTTAGTCATTGTAGAACAATGGTGAAACCTAGCTTTCAAGCTGAAGCAGGCAAAATTTTCACCGGAATCAGTTTGCAAAACAAATAGGGAACCAGAATACACAAAAACACCCCTAGGAACTGTTTTCCCTGAACTCTGGCTAGAATTATTATAAATAAAATGAGCATATTATTTACAAATATTTCCAGTCTATGCAGGGCAGTGGGTGTAGTAGGGGAAAACTTTAACTGAGCTTCCTGAATTTTACTTAAGTTATTCCCTTCAGTAAATTACAGAATATAAACCCGAAACTAAAACCTACACAGTATGCTCATCATACTATTTCTGAAGTGCTAGAGTTTCTAAACCTTCATTTCAATAAGCAAATCTGATTCAGGCCGATTAGATCTCTCTTAATTCCACCTCCCCATATTCTGTGTCAAAATTTGAATGTCTGCAACATGCTCACTTTGTGTTTTTCCTCAAGGTCTAATCCTGTCCTTTTACTCAGTTTCTGCATTTAGCTTTTTACTTCCCTGCCCCAGCCTGCTTTGGCAAGGGGATGGAGACAAGCATTACCTTTTGTTGCCTGGTTGCTGATAGGGGGTGGATTTGATGCTGGCCTCTTTGTTGGGTGCAGTGGTACAGACAAGGACGTTTCACCATAGGGCCTGTCAGGGCTAAGGCTGCCATCACTCAGCTGACATTCAGCTTGCATCAGGCTGGAGTCTCGTGTATATTTGCCATGCTGAAAACTCAAGCTGTTGCTGTGGACTAGGCTTCTGTTTTCCTGAACCTTAAGACTGGCTTCTGATGTACCCTCCTTCTTGACATATTTTTGAGTTTTACTTGCATCCTAGTATAGAAATGACAAGAAAAGATGCACAAGTTAGTAGCTTCTGGGACAGGTTCACTCCAGTTTTTCCAATTATACTACTGCGTCTTTGAAACAGGTATTTCAGTTCCACCAGTATCTGAATTTTATGAATTTTATGAATCCACCGTTTCTTTTAGAATAATGACATACAACATTGTCTCTGTGCTTTTCCATATGCACCTAGGGGCAATGCTACAGTTCAAGTACACATACTAATGCACTCAATTCCTCTATTTTTTGTTTCAGTTTGCAGTGATCAAAACAAATGTAATTGCTCTTGATTAAACCAACCACCATAAACACTGACTACTTTAATAGGTAATTAGTTTTCAATATTCAGCTGATGAAAAAATAAATGCTAAATTGGGAACTACAAACTGTAATGGAGTACCATGTAGTCAGATATCCTTACAAAGCAAACACTACAAAGCATGCAGTTAAAAACAGTGCTATTTAATGGCTGTAATTTTGCAACTTTAGTTGTTCTAGTTGGTAATTATTCTAATACAGACAAGTTCAGAAACACCAGGAAAGTTCACAGCATAGAAAAGCTTAGAGTGTAAGACATAGAATCTTTCATTCCTTGCTGGATTCCATCTGGACATCACAAAACAAAAATATTCCTACCTGCTAGCTTTTGAAAGCTGTCAGTTTAGCAGTACCAATCTCCTAAGCAAGTATCTTTACTATACATACTATCAACATGTTCCACTTGTTCTGATGTTCTGGTTGGGAATAACAATGAATAAACAACAAAGTGCTTCCCCAGTTAGAATGAATATAAATTCATACATTTTTAATGCAGTAATTTTTATTTTTCAAGCTATTGCCCTGAAGGCCTCAATATTAGGCACTATGAGAGAAAAAAAGTTGAAAGGAAAAAACCCAAAACAACAACAGTGAGAAAACGCATGACAAAAATAATGCAGTTACCAGAACCAGAAGTATCTGTCAAATACACAGTGTAAAGACCTGTCCACCATGCCTTCTGTATTTATAATTTCATGAACTCTTCTCCTATAAAAATGTGTTCAGTCTGTTTTAGGTATTGCTTTACCTGAGGGGTAATCCTCGAAGCTTCATTCAGGTGTCTAGTCCATGCTGAAGTTCCCAAGTCTCCTTCCTCCTCCTTCACAGACCTGCCTAAAGAGAAGTTCAACAAGTTTAAATTTTAGTACTTTCAATCTAGACACAACTCTCCCATTCTTGTAAGAATGCCACTAAACTTTTAGATGGAAATATTTAGAAGGGGTATTCTGATGACAAGCTAAGTTTGCCCCAGTTTTCAGAAGTAATATTTACTTTTTATAGAAAAAGCCATCAACAAAGCAAAACCACAGAATATACCTTTTTAAATGTCAGTCTGAGTTACTTAAAAGCAACTAATCTAATAACTACAAATCTAAAAATGTAACTTGAAGTGATTATTCTGAGCATTGTGTCCAAAAGCAGGGAGCAGCAGTGTCCTCAGTTCAGATACCTACCACATTCTATGGTTTTGTGGCTCTGAGATGGCTGTCTGTCTTTATGCCGACTCCTGGGGTAGCTTCTGTGTTCCTGAAGAGAGGTTCTTTTATTTGTGCAGTCTGTGCTTTGAGTATGACCTGGTAAACATGTAGTATAGTGCAATCCTGCCATAGAAAGCATGCCCTGAATAGCTTCTTCTTCTGTACTTGTCGAGGTAGGACATTCCCTAGGAAAATCAAGGGAGTAGTAAGCAGTTAAAAACAGAACCCTTTGAAGGACTGATTTTTATATTGCTATAAAGTAGAACCATAAATACATGCTAAAATATCTAACAGTTTATAAAAATTGCCCACAGTGTGCTTACTTTTTACTGGGAGTTTCATTTCTGGATGGCTTCTGGGTATTTTGACAAAGGTCTCTTGTGACCTTAGATTCCTCTTTGAAATTTGATGTTACTTCCTGCTTCTCTTCATCACCTGAGCTTTCTGATTCCTCTGTGGAGGAATCCTTCTGCTGAAAAAAGAGGAAACAGTATACAGAATGGTCACCAGACCTCCTAAGTGGAGACTCTACCTTAATTTATGCTAACAGAAGAATTCAATAGCTTCGAGGTCCAACTTTTTTCATACTTATAGTACCCAGAATGCAGTTAATCTAAATATAATGGCTGAGATACATTCAAATTTTGTAGCACTGGTAAGTTCATGTTCCACAATACAGAAAGCATCTCCAAAATCCATTTTTTACAAAACACCACATATATTACACCATACACAAATCACTGCATTCTCTTTAATGAGAGCATTGATTATTCTTCTCTTCAATATACAGAGTACAGGGAAAAATTCTAGAAGTATGGTTCCAAGCAGCAGACAGAATTGATACCTATTATATACAACAGGTTACATTCTGCCCCAGAAAACTGCTTCTGGCTCCTGCTCTCACAAAATATAACTTTCAACAGCATCATCTCTGATGAATGACAGCTGCTTTCAGGTAAATCCAGAAGACAGCAGGAGCAGGGACACAACAGCTGTTGCCTCTCTTACAGAGGCACAGCCTCATTTCATGAATGAAAGAGCTTTTCAGCTCCTGCTGAGATTACAGCTTGTATGGGCAGGAGCTTCTCAAAGGTGGAGCAACCATATGTGACTCAATATGCCTTTACAGAATAGCAAGGGCTACAATACATATGTTCCATCTTGGTAATTCAGACTAATCTATTTTGAACAAGTACAGAGAACATCAGAATTATTTTTTCAAGCCAAGGAATATATGTGATACTCAACAGAGGTTCTGCAAACAGAAGATCAGAACATGGAGAAATCATAATCCTTTAAAACTGACACCATTATCCCCATCACCAAAAACAGAACTGGAATGAATGAAGAGCATTTTATCATCAAGAGGTATTTTTATACAATAACTTCATTCACATGAGCAGCTTCCTAATCTTTGACCCTTAGAAAGTGACACAAATGGGCAATTAAATTAAAACTATGATTCAGTGATAGTAATAAAAGTGTTATTTTGTTAAGATCCTTTTCAGTACAATACAAAAACATCTGAAGGATTTACAGGTGCTAGTGAGAGAATTAATTTTGGATATGTCATTACAAAAGACAAATTTCAACATGCAGAAAAGTGATTCTATTAGATACTATTAGAAATTAAAAAGCAGAAGAATATGAAAAGAACTATGAGAGTAAGCACAGCATAAATGTAAAACATTCACTCATTTACAAAGTCATACAAAACTGGCTATATTCTCCTAAGATGAAATATATCACTTCTGAGGAACTACTGATTTTGTGTCTTAGAAAAGGAAACCTTCTGAGCCAAAGTTGCCTCCAATGCAGTTTAGGAAACCAGAAGAAACCACACTATGAAGGTTCCTATCACTTACTCCAACATCTAGATTAAGTAATGATATAGACAGGAAGTATTAAAAAAAAAAAATCTTGACCACCATGGAAAAAGTAAGAATTTGAAGACTTCTTGTAAAGTCATATAATAGGCTGACAACGGAGGCATTAGCCTCCCAGAAGCATGAAACAAAAATGTGAAGTAATCACATCACCTTTCTGCTAACCAATATAAAATTTAAATTACTAAGTACAAACCCAATTTGCAAATGAAAAAATAACTGATGTATCTATAGACACATACACACATTTCTAAATTCTAGAAGTTGTCTAAAAATGTGTTTGTAAATATCTACACATATGTGTGCATTCCTATTTTACTTAATTCTGAACAAATCACCACAATCTAGACCCTCAAGTGGAGGATTCCCATCTATTTCCAATAGTCCAAAATCCCTGAATAGGATTTAGCCTCTTCAGGTTGTTAATAAAGCTGAATATCAGTAAGACTGTTTCCTATTAACCATACCCTAAAATGAAACTGTGTGGTAGATACCCATAATATGAATGATGAAATTTAGACTTGTTATTAAAGAAATAAAGCAACGAGGATCTGCCTTTTCTCAGACTTTGCTTGTTCCAGAGCAGGGCTCATCCTCTGCCAACCCCACTTCAATGACAAAGAAGATAAAATTTGGCAAGACAGCATATCTTATCTTTTTTCTCAACACTAGACAACATGAAGAATGAAGCAGCACATTGTTTGAAATATTAATCTGAAAAAGAATTACATACTTTGTTATTGCTGCTTTAACACAAACTTCAACCAGATAAATCTGAAGTATGTGAGCAAAATCATATTTAACTGCTTCATTAATTTCTGAGACTTTTTTCTAGATGTACCTGTGTAGTGCAATCAGGCTCAGATTCTTCTGAATCAGAAATATCAGAGTACTCTGAGGATCCATTCCTGAGTTCTGATTTCACACTTTCAAAGAACACTGCAGGGAGAAGAATTAAAATATAAGACAACATTTACTACATTAAATATTTAACAACTGTTTTTGAAGCAAAACCCAAAAACCACATTTAGTTTTTAACAGTCTGCAAAAACAGGTAAATGCACACACTGATCTGGTTCACAAGTTTGCTTAGGATAACCATGAGTTGTCTACTGCTGCCCAACAGACTCCTCAAGCAATTGAGCAGATGAAGATAGCAAGAGAAATCAGGTGCAGCAGGAGTTTATATTTCTTCCTTCCCATAGAGCACCCACTCCAGAGACGGCACCTTGGGCAGCTTCTGCTTTTTTGTACAGGCTGGAGCCAGAGCAGTTTTCACCAGCATGTACCTTAAAAGACTGCATTTGTCCTGAAGAACCACAAGCAGGAAACACATTTCTAAGTGCTTGGATTCCAAGGCTCAAGGCCAGTGAGCTGTATGTATACCTGTGTCAAGGCTTCTGGCAAAAATCTTGTACAAATTCATTAAAGATGACAATGGGCAGTTCAGCTAGCACAAGTCTTTCGGAGAAAAGCAAAATTGGGTAAAAAAATTATGCCTATGTGTCAAGAAAATAGGGTCTAAAGAAAGAAACATGACTTTAAAAATAATAGTTTTACACAAACCAATGCTGAAAGCAAAGCTGCACAAATCAGAAATTACCTCTAGAATGAAGACAAGTAAAACTGACATGTTAGATTGTTCTCAGCATAGTTTTATATGAAACCACATAAAAGAATACAATTCTTTCTAACTATAATTATGCAAGAATAAAAGATGTACCTGTAACTATGTATACACTGCAATTCTAGTTGAGGTTTGCTCCTATTGAAGACTGTGGCAAAGATCACAATTAGGCATCAAATATATTTCAAGGGATATTATTGATTTCTAAATACTGCACAGTGAAAATTACTTTTAGAGTCAGAAGAAAGCACACATGAGACTTGTCATCAGAAAGTGAGTAAACTGAACAGCTGGGACCAAAAGCTAGAGAAGACTAACTAAACTTAAGATAGTATTAGAAAGAACCATGAGGATTATCAGAGCACATTAAATGAGCAACACCATTGCATAGGAAATTAAGTTATATGAAGTAATGCTCAACATATAATAATAAAATTAATATTTTTAATTACTGCAGCTCAAAACAACCCAAAGGATTTCTGATGATAACTCATGCCTTTGGCTCATTTCAAAAAGGCAAATAAGATTCTAGGATAAGCAACCACATTAACAATACAGAAAACATAATTTTAGAGATCAAAAGAATTTTCCTTTAAACTGCTATCTTTTCCAAGAAAATATATGGCTCTGTATACCTCCAGAGACAAGGAGAAATATTCCTGAAACTGGTGAATGAGAGTAGTCATTATCAGGGACATCAGGCTAAGCCACTGTGAATTATGAAAAATCTCAAACCACCCTCCCTTCATCCACACAAGGTATCTTGTTCAATTAAGGACAACACTTGATCTTTGTCCCTCTGCTAACACATTTAAAACCAGGATCTTGGCATGACACACAAAGCTAGATAGACCTTGATCTGCTTAAAGGCATCTGTCTGTAGGCATTCCTCTTCACCTCAATCCCAGTAAGAATAACTAAAGCTGGCAGCTGTTATAGGAACAGGTAGTTCCTCTTCTCTGCAGACAGTGCCTTTCCCTCTCTCTCTAGAGTCTCAGTTAAGGTAAAATAATCACACATACATTAAAGGGAAGTCTGAAGACACTCAATATTCAATTAAAATTATCAGCAATTCATTTTCGGAAGAAGAATCTCAACATTCCCTTCTAGTTCTAAGTACATTTAATATATTTGGATACACATTGCTATATTCATTCTGTATCAGGTAAGAGCAATAACTTTGAAGAAAAGGTATCGTTTCTCTGTATATTTTAATCTTTGATTCAAGTGCAAAATTTAGTTTTATTTATTTAGTTTAATTTTGGAAGCGGAAAACCACTGCAGTAAGCCTTCACTCAACAAGCTGTTAGCCCTGTTTCAAGAATACCCAAGAGAGACTTATTTCATGTGCAGATTTTTTAATGCTGTCCTCTGTGACACCTGGAAGCACAGTCAACAGGGATTATAGTTTGCTTTATTAATGAAAATAATTAAATATTTTACTCAGGCTGACAGCAGAGTCAAATGTTGTGGACTGCTGTGCAGGAAACTCAGGAAACTAAGTCTCCAGAGGAGTCTTACCATCTTTTAAGTGTTGACTTCAGTTTCCTAGTACACACCCTCTGAGCCCTTTTAAGCTCTACTGTGAAAGGATGTGACTTATAACTAAGCAGGGAGGTGAACAGCTATGTCAAGGACTAATTCTATCTGCACACAGGTCATGCTATTAAAAATAGGCATTGGCAACAGGCATTCAATATTGATATTTTACTAATACAATGTGTGATCATCACTGCTGAACACCTGGCAGGAGGGCTTGAGGCTACCAAAAGACCAAAAAAGATTAGTTCCCAGTGAAGGGTGGTTTAAAGCACTGGAAAGTGGAGTTGAAGTGCTTTACAGATCACCTGAATTCTTTCCTAACCTTGCAGACGACAAAGGTTGAATGTATAAGATTTCATTAATGTTAAATTATGTCTTATAACTTGTATAGAATAAAGAAATTCATTAGTGAAACATACAAAACTGTATGATCAACTACAAAACTGCCAAATTGAACAGGAAAAGTAAAATATAAGACAGGTTTAAAATTATCTACGTATTATGATCTTTGATTCTCTATAGTGAAATGATGTGATGAGCTTTTCACAATGAGGTATATTTTGGTTTTAAAATCAAATCAGCATTCTTACTTTATGAAGCAGACCTAGAGAAACAAATACTCTTCCAGAACACCAATTAAATCCCCACTGTGAAAAATGCCATCCATTGCATTTAAGACAGCACTTACATAAAAAGATGGATTTTACTTTTCATCTCTATCCTGTTAGCTTCTTCAGCAGACAGACAGTATTTAAGAAATGTTTTGTGTAACTTCTAATACTTCTCCTCTGGTTTATTTCTTTATCCTCTTTATACTTAGCTGGTCTGACTGAAATACTACAAACAGTAGTTAGACTCTCACTGAGACCATCAAAATGTTCAACAGATAGGACTTGGAGACAATCTTACTGTTCAGTGGTTTCTGGGCATCTGCATTCCCTTCTCCTTCAAATCCTGAGGGCTGCTCTTCTACCTTAACAGCTGTCTTTTTTGACCTTGTCCTGTCATCTTCATCTTCACTGTCTGCTGTGTAAAGACTTCGATCTGTAAATGGTCGTCTCTCATCTCTTCTCACAAGAAAAAAAAAAAGTCAGTTTTTACTTTTAAAAAAATGAAGCAACTGTTTTCCTTTCATTATTTACAACACACTCTCAAGATATAACAGTAATATTCTCTTATGCTCATCTCTTCATTCTGAATTGCAAGTATTCCCATCTACTTCCTAGACAACTGTCATTTATTTCCACAAGGATACAAAGTTTAACACCAGAGTACTTTATATAAGAAAAGCACTCTTATATATGGATACAAAATGTTTTCTACTTGGAAGCATTACCTTCAGTACAGACCCCAGGGATCAAGTGAATGAAATGCTGTAAACAAAGGAACATAAAAAGAATCCCTTCCTCTTCACTCCTTAACTATGGCTCCACTAGGGGACAGCAGACACAGACATTCCCTCTGTATTCCTAAAGTGACTAGTACTGCTAAGAACTTAAAGAGTTCTACAAATAGAAACATCAACAATTAGCATACTCCAGACCATAATGACCAGGAAAAAGCATCCACAAGCAATCCTTTATACCTAATTATTCTTCCATTTGACAGCAGAAGGCGAAGATCATTGTCTTTTGTTCTCCATTCAGGTACTGTAGAAGAGGGCTGAAAGGGCTTGTTAAACCTCCCGTTCAGTTTTGAGCTTGTGATATCCTAAAGAAGTAAAAGAAACTTTGCTTATTATTTATTCCTATGAACTCAATTATTTTTTCTGCACTCCATAAAAGAACAAATTCATTACTAGGATGGTTACCACCTAGATAACCAACTGAAAAAAAGCTCAGACAAAATATGTTTGTATGTAAAGAACCTCAGGAGACAACTGCGCCTTCTCTTTCCTTGAATCATCTATACTCTCCTGAAGCACCTGAAGCAAATACAACTTTTCTATAATACTCTTTTTATATTTCCTTTGGAGAAGTATCAATAGACTCAGACAAGCCAGAAGCTGGGCTTGGAACTGCTACAGCAACTCCTGGATTGGGTATGTGCTCCCTGATATTGGTATCTCAGAACTGATTTAAAGGACAGCAAAATAGCAATAATGGAAAGTAACCTGACTTAAGCAGAACTTTTCTTAGCTCAAAGCAATTTACATTTGACATATACACTGAAACAATCTATCCATATCTCATAAGATAAAAGAGTTCTAGTCTCTAGTCTTACGCATCTTAAAACCATTTTCTTTTCAACAGAGATTAGTAAACTACTCTGGTTTTGTTTTTCCTTGCACATAACTCAATACTTGCCTCTTCCCACGGCGACATCTCCAGCCTTTTCAGTACCTCCCTGGTGTGGAGTTCCAGGATGTCCAGATTAGAAGGAGTTTTGGTGGCATGGTCTCGCAGCTTCCTCGCCCTTCGTCTGGAGTGGTAAGGGGAAGCTGTTTCATGTGAAGATCGTGAAGTTGGAGACACACCAAGAATTCCCTGAGTTTTAACTAATTTGCTGTTTTCCTCCTGTAATTAAAAGCACTTTTCAGAATAGTCTCAGAGGAATAAATCCACATATTTAAGTGCTGCTACTTATTCATCTAATTAAATGTAAATTATGTAAGGAAATTTGTTAGACCTTCTAGAGAAATAACTACAAGTTTCACTTGGATTTGATGTACAAAGTTTAGTTCCGCTGCATCTCTTTCTCATTTAAGGCTTTTCTGCTATTCCACAAGAGTAGTGCCATCAAAACACATGGTTTTATTCAGGAAGGCAGCACAGGGTAGACATGTATTGTACACAACAGATCACATCCCCTCAGATCCAGCCTCTTCACATGGAAATGTGAGAATTTTTCAAGAATCAATAATCACTGAAGAATAAAGGAGCAAAACACTGGTACGGGAAAGCAAAAAAAAAAAAAACGGGGAGGGAAAAAAAAAAAAAAAAAAAAAAAAAAAAAAAAAAGGGGAAACCCTCCTCCACTGACTATGTAACACAGCCACAAAACAGAAGAGTGAGCAACAATGATGACAACTGGACAAGAACAAGTAGATAGGAAAATGGAATATGCACAGAATATCAAATCAAAGTCTTTAACAACATATTAACAATAATTATTTTAAGTAGTTATAAATAACTACATTTTAAAAATACTAACCTACAAACAATTTCACCATTAAAATCTAAAAATTAACCGAAATTACATAAAGCACTCACTATCTATTTTCTTTATCTGAAATACCCATAGCTGAGTATTACAAACAGTTTTCCACTTGGTGTTCTATTATTAAATGAACGATAAATAAATTAAAAGATGAATATTGTCAATCAGAACCATAACTATGATGGAGTTCCCTGATTCAAAGATTTATTTTCTGAAGGCTTACATAGGGTTGCCTCTGTTCTTACCTCTACAGAACGAATCACTTTAGAGAGCTCTTTGATGAGATGCCCAGGCCTAATGTTGTCTGGAATTTCAAAGGCATGTTCTGTTACAAGCTGTATGCAAAGAAGGAAGAAAAGATACTTAGCTCTTTTTTCTTTTTCCTCCAGATAAAAGCAGAAATAATATGAAATAAACAAAACTACAAGGGGAAAAAATAAAAGGAAAAACCAGATTCATTTCTGCAATAATGACCACAAACTGTCAGGACTGATGTACACTCACAGTACCTTCCAGTCCAAGCTTTAGTTGTCAGCAGATATCCCTCAATGTCTCCAAGAATGCAAAGAAGAAATAACACAAGGCCATACTGACAACCACATAATCTGTTTTCTACCCTTGATACAGTAATCACCTATTTTCCCTTCATGATCAGAATAGAGCAATACTTCCAACATTCATTAGAGTCATGACTTTAAAACACCTTAAGACTAAAGGAATTTCACCCTAACAAAAATTTGATCTCAAGAGCAAATCAAGAATAATCGTGAGTAACCAAGATACAGATTTTTAGATATCTTCCTGACATCCAATATATAAAAATTACCTTCTTAGCCTATTTAAAACCTAGCAGGTTGGCAAATGCAACTCACAAAAAAAATCCTATTCCTTATAAAAAATGTAGAAAGTCGTAAAAGTTTATGTTCCCTTTAATCCTCTGAAACCATATCAGAGACAGATTTCATATATACATACAATCATCAAAAGTCCAAACACTACGGTTAGAGCTAGCAAAAAATATTTTGTATGTATTTTAAATGTCCCTCTGAACACTTTTAGTTAGAATTAAACAGATAAAATATCACTTAACACACAGACTAGAATGACTGACATGAATTCCTATAATCAACTATTTAAATGGAAAAACATCTCAAACACTTTCAGCTACCCACATTCCAAAAATGGGATTCAGAAGCAAAATGATTGCTACAAGCAATTCTATACTGTATGTATTTCATTGAACCTGGCTTCCTCTCAGTCATTAAAACAAATGCTTTCTCCCCCTCCCAAAAAAACCCCAACACCAACATATCATCATGATATGATTATTCATTTCAGTGCCTCTAATTCTACGGGGAAGATTAAATCAGCTGCCATTATTTACCACCTCTACACATTCACCCTGGAGAAAACAGCAGCTCTGTCACTAAACTGTATTAAATTTTCCACCAAGTTATTGGTCATTTTAGGACCAGTTAATCCTTCCTACTTCCCTCTCTCAAAAGATGATGAGTTTGAAATTCTCTAGAAAATGGCACCAAAAATCCTTTAAGATAATTCCTATGCTGAAAAGATACTCCAGGACACACATGTGAAAGCTCTGAGAGGGGCTCTCATTCGAGGAGCACGCATTTGCCATTTTTCAGGAACTGTCTGAAATCCTCAGCACGAGCAGATCAAACAGCAATGTACAAAGCTCCTCCTGTCCTCACCTGCCCACAACCCCAGACCTATCACACACGTGGTCTGCTGCACAGCAAGACTGGCTCAAGGATGTCCCAGCAGCCAGAAAAGATGGATGCCAGCTATGAAACACGGTAGCTGGTGGACAGCAGACAACACTGCGGCTGAATCACCGATGCTCTGCACTTCCCTCAATGCGTGTGTCTGTCCATCCAGTGGTTTGGCAATACTCACAGGTCTCATTAATAAGCATTCAGAATGCAGCAAGTGCAATTGATTTTTCTTCCACAGAGAAGTAGAAAACGTATCACATTCCACATCAATCAAAATACTTAATGACCTACTAGACATTACACAAATGCTACAATACTACACTACAGCAATCTAGATAAAAGGAATTTGAATCCAATTTCAAATCAAAATAGGGATTTATATAGGTTATGTTTGATGTCAGTTCAGTAGCCTGATGACTTGGCTTGCTTATTACCCATGCCACAGATGTAGAGATGGCTTGGATTCACACATGGTTTAACAGCCTCGGCCCAAAATCCTGTAAACACTGCGACGCTGCTCACGAACAAACAGAGACCAAGAGACACTGGAGAACCAACTCAGAGGGCCAGCAGAGCTTCACCTGGGATCAGCAATGCTACACAGGCTGGACCCCAGCACACTCCACACATAAAAACCACTTCTGCATTTGCACCACATGTTCACTTCCACGGAGCTCATAGTGTTGGATGCAGCATTGTGCAATTATCACACGTGTTGCATAGTAAGTTCTCTTACATGTAGAATTTGTGGGCAGAAAGAGCAGAGAGATCTCAAAGAGCCAGTTCAAGTCTTGCCTGCAACAAGGCAACATCACAGGCAACAAACTAGACTTAATACCCTCACTCAGAGCCAAATTGCCTATCAGTGAACAGCACATCCCAGGACCACCAGTTCCAAGAGGGCTTATTATTAGCACAGGAACACGGAAAAACACATGGAGTTAGACCAGACCCAGTTCTGTGCCAAAACAAATGAGCTTTCCTGGAGAGAAGAGCACCAGGAAAGCCAGCACTGATGGCATACTTATGATTTTACAAGGGTCAATCAATGTTGAGCAAGGACAGGATTCAACTCAAGTTAATATTCCTCAATCTGAATCTAAACCAACTCTTCAGCAGGTGTAGCTGAAACGTGCCTTCCACACCACTGACATGAATGGAAAATGCTAAACACCATGGCATTCCTTCCCTCCACTGCCTCAGACTAGGTTTAATTGACTACATAAACACATTTCTTAGAAAAAGCCCCACCTTATCACCTTATCCTCTGACATTTTTATCCCATCCTGAGGTAAAGCAAGTTTCTTCTTCAGTCAGCTACAATATTTGAGCTTATTAAATGGTCTAATAGACTTTATTAGCATCATGGAATATAAAATTGTCATTATGGTTCTTCCCCAAATCGGCAGTACATACTTTCAATGGACTTTTTCAGTACTCATTAACAGATAAAAATAATCTTAAACTTTAAAAAGGCTTAGACCTTCACTTAGTTCTAAATCAAAACAGAGCTCACCAAAACAGCAAACAAAATCACTTACTTCTTTTTTCATCCATAATTTTAAAGCAGTAAGTAAAGCCTTCACACCTTGCACTAAATAGCTTGGAGGCTGGAAACCATCTTCCCTCAGTTCTAGAAAGGATACAGAAACCAATTTAGAAATACATCAAGTGACAAAACAATAGAATGATACCTAGTCTTCAGGCAATAAAGTTGCCATTGTGCAACAGCACAGTAAAGGAAAAATTGCACAAGCAAATGAAACATGGCATCCTGCATTTATGTGCATACTGCAACAACAAGAATGACCACAAAAAAACCAAATCCAACCCTGAACTGATTCTACATAAAACCTTTTTTTAACTCATTCTTGTATGAATTAAGGTTAGTTTACAACATACTAAAGGTCATTTAGGAAAAACAATCCAGATCTAAAATACAGAACAAAAAAATACCGTATTTGAAGAAAGAAATCACTTTTATTTTACTGAGAAATATTTTAGTCAAAGGGGACCAGCAGGATGTGGGATGTATCTCTAAATTAGAATTTGCATTGCTTATCCCTATCCATATGCAAATGGCTCACACTAGCATACTTCCAGTTCCCAAACATTTTTTGTCACCCTTCCAATTATCACAGTTCTCCTTTAGATGGTTTACATCATTTTTACTCCCAAAATCAAAAGGACAGGAGGTGGAAATCACTCAGCTTCAGAAGCTTCTCTTCTTAGGGAAGCTGATATTCCCAACTGACTGCAATTCTTTTTCATTCTCTCTTTTGCTTCTCAGAGGGTAAAAAAAAAAAAAAGAGAAAAGATAAATCCTCCATAAACAGCAAAGAGTAGATTAAAACCTCTCCTCATATTCCTGACAAATATTTCCACTTGTCAATAGCAAATGGATCAACAGTAGAACCATTTGGCTCATTTTATTCCCTTAAAAGAATACGCTAATAAAACACCATTCTTATGGATAATGTATTAGGAAGCTGGCAGAAAAAGGAAGGTTCTGTGAGTAAACAGCTGTTCTTCTCTCAAAGGTCTCCTACTTGTTAAAGGGTATGAGAGGTACTGGCAGCAGCACTCTTCCTGCCCATTAGCTGACTCAGTTGATAAAATTTTAAGAATACAATGGAGTACCACAGACTGAATTGATTAGATGAAATAGAAACAAATGCATGAAATGAAAGTAATATATACTAACGAATACAGCATCAGCACACATCGCCAATTCTGAAACCCTAAGAATTAAGAAAAATGCTTAGGTGAATGCAATATTACCTATCATGAAACACTTTCTGCCAACAGAAAGTTTGTGGCCCTGTTACCGTTTTATAAAAAGAAGCAGAAAGACATGCTGTATTGATTTGGCTCACTGACCTGAATTTCATAAAAAAGTACTGCTAACAGCTGGACAAGACCATTACCCCACAAAACCAAACTGGCATCATCCTTATAAAACAATGGACTCTGACTAGCAAACACCTAATTCATATGAGCCTTTGATGCCAAAGTCCAATATAAACTTCACCCTAGCCATGGAAATATCAATTTTTAATTTTTACTATGTTTACAGGTCATAGCATTGTTCAGTGACAAAACATCTGCTAAACCAAAGATTAAACATAACATGAGAATAAGCTTCACAGCCTTCCCTAAGACACAAGCCACAACAGGCTCCTAGCCTACTGACTCACAGAGTCATGGGATAAAAAGGGGAGAAGGAAGAGTGGGGTGAACAGACACAGCTCATAGTTAGCTAGATCTTACAGAAACATACATGTTCCACTGCTTTTCCAGCAGGAACACAGTTCCTATGGCTTCTGGCAAGTTTGTAAACATTAAATATGCATGAAGGAGACAAACCAAAGCAAACTTTCAAGATATAAATACTCTTTTTGGAAGGAAAATTTTTCTGTGAGATTGTTCTATTTGGTAAGATTTCTGAGTTGCTCTAGGGTCACCCTGAGACGTTAAAGGCTCATTTAGAAAACAAGAGTTATTCAATGCTTTAGTTTGCTGAGAGTAGAAGAGGCAATTTTCAATAACTTGTAACTGTTTCCACATCAGAAAAAGTTAAGTGAGATTCTGATCTCTTCCACAACAGAAGCTGAATTTAGCAGCCTCCTCTGAAGGTTGACTTCTGTCCTTCAAAATACATATTATTAAGATTAAACAGAGCAGGCAGAGGGCAAGATACTTGAGGAAAAGAAGGTGAAGTCAGATAGGCACTCTCTCAAACACGAATATATATGGGTACAAATATAGCAATTAAGGAATGGATGAGGAGAACAGCAACTGTTAAGAACTGGAGGCTGTAGAGACACCTCTTAATAAACACTGATGTAAGTGATTTAACACAGCTTATAGAAACTGATGCATCTTTCATACAAAAGCCCTCATCTTTCCTTTCACAATCAGGAGCAGAGGACAACAGGCACTGTGATTGGAAAGGTCAGAAAAAATTGTAGAAGCACAAGAAAACTTCTTTGTTTGGCTGTGAAGCCACCAAGAAGAAATCCACAGATACAAGTTAGTGGGATCATTTCATGGAACTATTTGCTTAAAGTAAAGGCTATCAAAGGATATTCAAAGATCTTATATGATATTACAGAAGCCTGGGAGAAGAAACTGATGCCATGGTCCATTATCACTTAAGAGAAAAGAAATTATAAAAGCAGATACATGTGCATCTCTTCAAACAAAACAAGCATTACCTTTCAATGTTTCCAGTAAGTTTTTGGCCACAAACCAACAGATGGCTTCAAAGAAAGGAAATTTGAAAAGATCCGGGGTTTTTAGCCTCTTCTCCATTTCATAACACCTGAATAAATGCAAATATTACAAAACATGAATCTTTAATTATAAAATTCATTATGCAACTATGTAATCATTCAAATTGACACAATGTCCAAAATAAAATGAAATAAAATAACCATGGCCATAATAAATAAAAGAAGTCAAGTACCACATAGTTAAACCCCAACAAGACCACAGACAAGATTGAACTCTGGTCTCATTCAGGCTCTGACCTTATCAAGTTTGACTGCGGCACTTCTAAGAATAAAGTTGGACTTCATAAAACTAGGATACAAACCCAGTGTGTGATCTTTTAACAGATGGAATTTTATCAGGATTCCACTGTAATAAATAAAAACAATATGTTTAGAAGACAGCTCTACATCTTGGACAAAAACTAAATACAGCTGCCCTTAGAGCAATGCTGACTTGAGGATGCTCATTTCAACTCAGTGTTGCACATCTGGGCTTGCTTAGTTTTGTTTTACTCACTTACACTAATCTCCGAAGCAGAATTTTTTCTTTTTTTTTTTTTCCTCCTTTTAGTCACTTAAATTCTTGCACAGCCTTCATTTTGCTTTTGAAACAAATTTTGCAGAAGTAAAATAAGAGAACGTGCTTGAAACATTCTAACTGAAAATGCCACTGTTGTCTGTTAGAGAGCCTGCAGCAATTTGCTCCTGGTTAAGCGCATGAAGAAAAGTCTCCATGAAAAGAATATCCTACTTACTGGGGAACAAGTACAGCAGGAGCTGAGACTAACCTGAGCTGCATGCCAATGTTGAGGTTGTGCAAAAAGTTTCCTCCAAAAGCCATACAATCCTGAGATGTGAGCACAGCGTGAATCCAACCTGAAACGACAGATTGTGAAACTTAATACATACGTATGAATTATTCTAAGACTGTTTTTAAATACACATATAAGTAAAAATGCTGTTCCTGAAAGAAAAAAAAGCAAACAGATTTGTATTCTGTACTAGGAACAAGTAATCTAAATTTTAATGACATGTAAACTACAGTTTTTCAGAAATCTAGTGGAACTGCAGTTTTCTGAAATAATTAAACTTATTTAACTCTATTTAAACTTATTTTTATCACTTCAAGGGGGCAGTGATAAAAGGTAAGGATGCAAAACCAACTTTTCAAGTAAAAATTCCAAAAGTTTTCACTCTAATCCACAAATATAAACAACTCAGGAGGGGAAAAATACACTAAACAAAAGATCAAGTCATAAAACAAATTTATATGTCTTTCAACATTTACATGTTGCTTACAGTAACTGAGTTGTTTGCACAACATAAAGCCATTTAGCAATACTGAAGTTTCTCAAACAGGAATTCAGAAGTGGTCCCATAAATTATTCTAAATACAGTCATTCTAAGTCAAGAGAAACTATGATCAGTTTAAAACCCAGTCTAGACATGCTATAAAGTTTGTCACATAACTGAAGTATTGTCCTTATGAAATCCACTGTTCAACATGGTAAAAGCATGGCCAACATTATGCTATTGATCTAGCTAATTACTATTGGATAATTTTAACTAAGTACACAAAAGAACACATTACATGAGCTTCCAGATTAAAAATAATTATCTGTGAAATTTATACTGTGGGGCTTTAATATAAGTAAACTAAAAGTAGACTTTTTCTGTCAAGATCTTTTTTTCTGATTTGGCATGCCTACAGATGATCTTGAACACAAGATGAGTTGGCCAGGTATTCACAGACTACTTCATGGTATCACTGAGTGTAGGCAAGATGGACAACCACAGGAAGCTTCCCAATTTGAGGATATATCAGACCAAATCACAAACAACTACATATTACAAACTAGCATTAAATCCATGCCCTAATTCAGGTAATAATGAGCAGTTCTATGACATACCCGCACCAAAGTAAGATTTTCATTTTTTTACATTCCTGCTTGCTGTTTTTATGCTGCACTTTTGCTCAAGGTCTACATAATAGGAATGAAAATTTGGTGTAGACCACTCAGATTCTCTTGAATAATATTTAAATAACTCTAAAGAGCCTCCCAGTAGATACTATTTACCTACATGCAAGATTAATTTTAGATCAGAAAACTACTCTGAACTTATTTCCAAGATTATAAAATAATTATGACATCCACTAGAATCAGTGCAAGCAGAAACAGCAATCTCTGGTTTTGACCATAGTCTGGGTTTTTTTTTTTTTCAGTCTTTACTCAGTCTTACAGAATTTCCCTTTTTTTTAAACACCTGTCTTGAAATTTAGTTTAATTTAGGGGCTCTTCTGCTGAACTCCATCATATGTATATGAATAAGTATGTGTGTATACATGCACATGTGTAGACAGACATTTGTATTTGAAAGTATCTTTTTATGCCTACACACAATGAAACAGATGTACACATGAGAAATTATCATCTGATGATACTTTTCTTCATGGCCACATCACACTGATAGCTCAGATTCAGCTGATTACTTAGAAAGCAGTAACTATTTTCTGTGAGTCACAATAAAGTTCTTCATTCTCTAATTCTGCTTTCTCTCTTCACAGATGTATGAACTTACATACACGGAAAATTAATGCTATTTCTTGCTGGAAATACACGGTTTTAAAAGCTCTGGCTGCTCAGGAATGTCAAGAGCACACAGAGGACCTCACTGGGTAGTACTTATTCTGCACAAGCTGTGAACTAGAACAGTAAACACTGAACCTCACAGGTACAGAACTATGAGAAAAATGAAGTAGTCTTGAAAGTGCAGGATGGAATAACATACTGATCATAACCTTCAAGGCTTCTTCCAGAAGCAGAATTGTAAACCATTTTCCTACTCCATGTATTTAAAGCTTTCTTTTCTCCCAAAAAAAGAGAAGACAGCACCTACTACAAATTTTTAATAATAAAAAGCATTTATAGGGACAGGTTGGATAAGTAAAAATACCAAAACCAAGCAGTCACTTTATTTGCAAAATACGGTTTGATTTATTAAAGACTTATATGTTTATGGTATTTGGGAGTTTGGGTAGGGTGAGGTATTTTGTTTGAAGCATTTTTCTGTATTTTCTTCTTTTATTAAAGAAGTTGAATTGTTTTTGCATTTCTCACAACAAAAGCAAACAAAAAAAAAACCACCCAACTTGTATTCTTAATATTCTAGTCTACAGCATAGGAAGTTTATGTGATGTTTTTGTAACAACTGGGCCTAGTAGTCCTTACAATACTGAAATCTGTAAAAATAAAACTGTATTATAAAATTAGGGTAAGAATTCAATCTGGATACTTATCAAATAGTGAACAATCTGTGCTCTATTAATTGGAACTATTTCCCTGATAATCAAATTCAACTTTAATTGGTCTTCTAATTGGGTAACAAATACCCTTTCATTCCCTGATAATTGTTATGATTGTCAGCCCGTCTTAAAAGCTAATTACTTGTTTTGAAAATCTAAATTTCTAGTGTTTTTATTATTCTCTCTTATCCATAATTTTAGAGGATGCCAAATGCTGATAACGCAATTATTTTGCAATATTTATAATTCCTGGTGATTAAACATTCTAAGTCCTAACAGCAAGAATAAAAGCTTACCTGTTGGAACAAATAAAGTGTGTCCTTGCTTCACAACACACTTGTAACACTTGTCAACCTTGTCCCCAAAATACACTTCACTCTGGGTGACAGATGAACTCCAGGACTCGTAGAGAGCCAAATTTTCATCAGTGGGCTTGATCAAATAGAATATCTTCTCACCCTATCAGACAAATATACCAAATAAATAAATTAATGTTTCCCTAGAGGTACATTACAACCTCTGAGTCACTCCTAATGAAGTAACAGATTGACCTAAATGTAAAGTACTCCATCTTCTTACTATTTTCAGGCTTCCCAGCCCAGTGTCTCACAAATGCAATCTACCAGGAGCTTAGATACACCATATTAACCAGGTGGTGTCTTGTGCTTTAAAGGAAGCAAACAAGCCAACCAGAACTTTTTACTGAGTTCAAAAAAATCCAGGTTTTATACACAATTCATGGATATGGACACATCTACCAAAGGAGAAAATGGAAAATGAAACCACTTTGCCTTTCCTATGACGTACACATGGTCAAATTTGTGAGAATAAAAAAACTGAGTATGCCAAGGATTTTCAGTCAATTGTTTTTTTCCTACTAAAACATCACTATATCACCCCACAAGTCTACTAAAGCGATCAGTCAGCCAATTACAGTCTACAAGTCACCAACAGCATGCTAAAATAAAAGCATGAAAATACATCACCAGAGATCAGTAATTCACTTTCAAGCTCCTGCCTCAGCATTGCAAGCACAAGATTTCATGCAGGTGATCATGCCACAACAGAAGGCTGCAATGAATAACTTTTGTTTCACATAGTCATAGACATCCAAGGTGGGGCTGGGCACTGGACCTGGCTCCCCAGGGCAGTGGTCACAGCACCAGCCTGACAGAGCTCAAGTAGGGTTTGGACAGTGCTCTCAGGCCCATGGGGTGACTCTTGGGATGTCCCAGGCAGGGCCAGGAGTGGGACTCAGTGATCCTGATGGGTTCCTTCCAACAGAACATATTCTGTGATTCTGTAACCAAGAAGCATACACACCCAGAGAACGTGGTACCAAACTGATGTTCCTCCAAAATCAATATGAAAATCAGTATAGCTGTCCTGGACACCCATTAAGCAATACTTCTGAACAAAAGGCTTAGGGAAGACAGAATCATCTGGCCAATAATTTTCCACCCACGAAAGCTTTCTGGCAATGTCTGGTACTTCCACTAATTCAGACATCCTTTTAAAAAACGAACAAACAAAAAAGAACTGTTAATATAAGCAGGAGTAAGCACACCTCTTTTTAAATGACAGCTTCCTACAAAGACATTACTTATGAACTAATAAATATGTTTTATACTCACATTACATGACAGTGGCTGTCTACATAAAATACACCTCCTTCTGTCTTTCCCACTACAGGCATTATATTCATACATATATTGTTCAGCTTAGTGAAAACCACTTCCTACATTCAAGGAATTGAAGTCGATACTCACTTTGTGTCTGAGAATTCCAGGCTGATCACATTCAATACTTTGGGTCGGTCAGGATTCGTGAAGTATTTAATGTAATTATGGAGCTTCATTTTACTGTCTGCTTGTCTTGCTACATCTATGACATCTATCACTTTGTCACCACCTGTGAAAAACAGGATAACTTTCTTAAGGCTATCACAGATAAAAGACATTTCAGGTATTTCAGAGAAAATTAACTTTTTTCCAGTCTTTATAGAAAGATTTCTGCAGAAAAACTTTACTACTATCATTATTCGCTTGGGTGGGAGACATATCAGTATAAACTAACTTTTTATTAGGTTTAAACTTTAATTACTATTATCAGCTAAGGACAGAACTGAAAACACTCTAAAAAGAAATCCTCTTTCCTGTGGTTAACC
This sequence comes from Phainopepla nitens, assembly GCA_013400175.1. Classification (NCBI taxonomy): domain Eukaryota; kingdom Metazoa; phylum Chordata; class Aves; order Passeriformes; family Bombycillidae; genus Phainopepla; species Phainopepla nitens. Next base: position 31,613 of record VXBQ01007235.1, on the reverse strand, counting down.
AGAAAGAAAGACTAGTATAGAAAGACTGCATCTGTTTAAAAAAATTAAAAAATTGAGTTTATGGCTGCAATTGCAAAGAAGAGCATGGAGAAAGTTATCAAGGCAGATTTCTTTCTCACTCTTCCCATCAACCATCACCAAACCCCCACCTTCCTTACATACATGCACAACTTGCAAGCATGCAGTAGTTTCACTGAATAATTATTATGGGAGTGTTTCATTTCTGACAACAATAAAGAGGGGGTTACACACAGTGTGTTCCGAAGTGATACATTCAGAGAACCAGACAAGCCAAGAGAAAGGACTAACACCACCACTAGAAAAGCAATTGCTTTATGTTCTTTTAGTTACACAATGGCCAAACTTGACACTTAATTCTGGAATGCTGGAAACATGCCTAGATGTACATTATAAACATATTCACTTTAAAACTGTAGGTTTGTATCATCTTGATAAACTCCAGCTGCAGCACTTATTCAGTCTTCTTATTTTTAATTTCAGTATTAGGAAGGTGGCATTCCAATTTTTTCCCTGAACTGGAAAACTTGGCGGGTCAAAATGTATGGACAAGGATGAGACAATCAAGTTTCTATCTGAATCCAAAGAGGCAGTAATCCAGAAGAAAATATTTAGAAATATCACCATGATAATTAATCTTTAAGGCAGAACACACATTACTATTTATTATCACAGTGGTGACAACACTGCATATTCTGGTGCCTTTGTAAAATACTGATAGATAGAAAAACCTACTTTCAGCACATATCATTACCTTAGGTGATCATGAGAATACACTCAGACTTCTCAGCTGTAGCATGTGTTACAGGAAATGTCTTGCTGCAACTGGCTCAGTCTCTGTACTGCACACTTACATGAGGCTGGCACAATTACAGACTGATAAAATATCTGATAAGAAAGAAGTGGTTCTTGGGAAACCTCCCCTGGCAAAAGATGCCAAGGTAGGAAATTTTTTGCGAAGACTTAATTCAGAAAGGCCAATTTACTGCATCCAAAACATTAAGTTTTGTCATAGCCTAACCAATGATTAAACTTATTAATCCTAAGAGTGATTAATTCAATTCCCATTATCCTTGGTTTACATGTAGCAGAAAAAAACCCCAGCATGTCACATAAAGCTTGCACTGATATTGAAAGTTGAGACATAAGGCTGTAGTCCTATCACACATNAAAAAAAAGAAAAAAAAGAGGAAAAAAAAAGCCACTCCAAACCACAGCTTTGATTTTACTCTCTGCTAATCTTCAATTTAGTATAAATATTTAGCACTCTGGAAGCTCTTATAATCATGCAAATATTTATTTTAATTTACAGACAGGATCATTTCCATAAGTACTCCAGAGTGACTCTTACCTACATAGCGTTCCACATCTAAAACAGAGAAAGTTGGTGGAGGAAGTCTGAGTCCCAGACCATCTAATTTAGGAACCATAATGGGAACATCAAACCCATGTTTCTCCAGGTATCTTTGTGTTAACTGGCTTCCATGCATTTTCAAAATTACTTCATCAGCACTGGTGGAAAGAAAGGATAGAGTATTAGTAGAAAAGCATCCTTCAAATGCTACTGAAATAAAAAAAAAAGTCTCAGTTTGGGGGAGGACAGATGGGAATGGCTACATCTGAATCCAAAAGAAACACACAGTACTGTTTTATTAAGCATTTAACTAAAGGACCAAGAAAACCACCTCAACAAGCAAAGAAATTTTTACTGCAATGCATTATCTGGAAACTCATAGTCCTTCCATATGACTGAAGAGAGTAACTTAAAAGGATGGGGGAGAGAAATTCTCAGAGAAGGCATTAAAGTACACTTTGCCAACAACAACCACTATCCTGCTCTAAAGAATTGTTAGTCATTACACTTCAGTGAGATAGCCAACCAAGCTCAGGATCAAAGCATAATCATGTTTCTCCACTTTCTTCTAAAGCATGAGAGAATGGGTAGACTACCAGCTCATGTGCATGTTCTATGTTACTTGGAATGAAACTGAGAATTATTCCTGAACTAAAGGAATAGACAGACAATATTCTGACAGTAAGAGCACAAACATCAAACAAACAAAACCAAAACCAAACAAAAAAAACACCACTCCAAAACCCAAAAACCTCTCAGACCACCCTGCAGCAGTCTCAACACACAACCCATCCCAGTGCAAAACTGAACAGGGGAAGCTACTGCATGAAAAGGCAAATGTATGTGTCTGAAACAGGGATGTGCTGGGAAGCATTCTGAAGAAGAAGGAAGTCATCCTTACCCTTCACTACGTGAAGCAGAGAAATGTTAGTCACTTCCTCTAAGACACACTCAGATGACATCTCACTGTTTTCCCACCAAAATATGTAAGGAAGATTCTGTACCTTGGGAAAGAGCGAGCCCGCAGCTGTTTAACAAAGGTCCGTGTTCCAGCCTGCACTGGTTTGGAGCCATCATCTGGCTCTGTGTAGTCATGTCTATGCCAGTTTCTCCTCTTCTTCACTACAAGTTTCAGAAGAATTAAACATGGAATTAGTTAAATCAGACAGCTCAGATTAGCAGTCATCCCATCGGTGAGACAGACATGCCTCAACTGCATTACCACGATTAACAAACCTTATTTTTTTAATCAGGTGATGCTCTACCTATTTCCAACAACTAAAATCTGCAAGACACAGTAACTCTCTATACTTTTATGGCTCCCTCTATATGAGAATCTCAGGGCACACTATACAGAATTTAAGACTCCATATCCAGCCCAACACAAGTAAACAGGTGCAGCCTGACAGCTGTACAAATCCAAAAAGTCAGCTACAAAACTAATAATCGAACTTTAATTTCCTAAAGTTCAGACTCTTTTTTTTTAATAAACAAAAGAATCACAGCTCTTGAATTGCCAGAGACTTCATTTTACATATTCACACAAAGTTAACAAGACTTAATCCCACTGTGCCCCATAAACACGCCCATATCCAGGTCTGTTAGCATTACTGCTATTCACTACCATTTCTACTGCTTATGTCTCCATTACAGTTTCATCTGCAAAAACATCCTGGCATTAAAAGGGACTCCTTCCACTGCCCCAGATGGCTCAAAGCCCAACTTGGCCTTGAACACTTCCAAGATGAGACATCCACCACTTCTCTGGGCAACCTGTGCCAGTGTTTCACCAATCTCACAGTAAAGAATTTCTTCTTTAATCTAAATCTACTCTCTTTCAGTTTAAAGCCATCATCCATTGTCCTATGACTAAAGACCTCAGAAAAAGTCATCTTATTTCTTACAGGCCCCCTTCACATATTGGAATATTGTTCCACAAAACACTGTAAGCTGTATGTGGCCTCCCCATTTGAATTTTTTGACCTTGAGTGAAGGAGAAGACAAAGTGACTTATGACATTGCAGTTAACTGCCTATCTTCAAATTTTCATAATTTCACAACAAATCATTTCATAATGGATATTTCATTGATTCAGTTTCCTCAACCACTCATTTTTCATCTTCATTTATAAAGAATACAAGCTTACAGCCTTGAACGGAAGCCCTTTGTTGTGTCATCTGCTTGCTACTAAACTGCTCTTTGGAGCACTTCTCTACACAAATAAACCTGTATTTCTTATCCTCAAACTCTCAGCAGGCTGAGAAGCCCCATTAAATCATCAAGAGGTGCCTCTGTGAAAGGGACCATCATCTCACAATTTGGGAAACAAACTCCACAAGTGCTGAACTTCCTACCTTTATCACTTACTGTAAGAAAAGCACTAAGGGTCCAGGAATTTTAAGGCATTTCAGTTTTTCCTAAAAATCTAGACTCTGTTCCACAGCTAGACAGCTTCGACTGGAAGACTGCTCCAAGAAGACTTACTGACACCAGATCTATAACTTAACCACTAATATTAAACAGCAATTTAGTTGCATATGCTGAGGAAAGTCAGAAGGGGAAAAAGCTAATGCTATATGTCAACACAAATAGTGTTTGTTGTCTGCCAACCAACCTGAAATACAACATCCAGCAAAACCACTGCATTAATACAAATTTTAACTTCATAGAAGATGCACCCAAAATGCAAAAAAAAGCACTAGCAATACTGAAAACACAGCTCACTGTATTAGGAAGCTGAGGATGCATGAGGAAAGGGAAAAATAGTTTCTAAAAAATAAAAAAAAATTGCTGCTTCTCCAGAAAAAACAGTTGGTTATACAGAAATAATGGATATCTTACAGTCATTACACATAAAGAGGGAATAATTCCTACCGATGTGCTGTTTCCCACAGACATGACAACATGGACCCTTTAGAAAACTTTTAAGAGTAAACTGACATTTATAGATCTTTGCTAACCTGAAAACCAGTGGTGCTTAATGACCCAACTATCCAAATACTGTAAAACTTCATAAATAATGAAGACAGGTTTATTAAGTTTTCAAAGCTATTTTCTCAGTCATAAATAATAATACAAGAAATTAGTGGCTAATACTAATTTTCAACAGAGTAGTTTCCCATAAATTCACTGCTGTTACAACAGCTCATTAAAATTGTAAGACGATACAGCTGCTTAAGAGATTTTATAGCACAGACACTCTTTTTAGTTTGTCTTTCCAACACTTATATATCAGAAAGTAAAATCAGTCTTTTGCTTGTACTTGGCAATGTACATCATCTTTTCATAAAAGAACACTGAAGAAGATAAAACAGTAATGAAAACTTTCTCTGCTTACATATCTCTTAATCCTGAGCTTTTTTAACCCCTTAAGACATTACAGAAACAACTGCAAAAATTTTTAACAGAATGGATTCTAATGCTCAAATTAAGGAAGGAAATAGTGTTCACCCTTGGCATTTCTAAAAATTGAGGTAAAACCTTTTGTGACAACACTAAGAACTACACAAAACAGTTGCAAGGAGGGTGAGAAAAAGAAGACTGTGCTGGAAGTTTTCATGAAAATTAGGTGGAATTTTTTTTTTTAATTACATTCCTCCTAGACCTCATCAACAGCTAAATTTTTGTCTCTTTGAAAACTCTCAGACAAAATTATTTCAGAATATGAAGCTGTAAATTAAAATGCTTTTTTTTTATTTACATACATCATTTCATATGACTGAAGTACTGTGGAACATTTCTGCAATACCTGAAGTAATGAGACATTATCAATCTCTTTAAAAACTGAAAGAAGTAGGGCCCACACCACAAACTACCATAGATTTGATTCTGACAGCTGAGAACAGTAATGAAATTCAAAGTGAAGACATATTTCTTATATCACCTCTGTTTGGGTTGGTAACTGACATGTCTGAAGTTTCTACTAAATCTAGATGATCTACACACTTGAGGCAATATAAAATAACAAGGATAATTTTTACCACAGATTCTTGTCTTTTTGAAAAGACTTCCAAAACAAAAATCCCTCTTATCTCACTCTCTAATTGCTGCAGGTGAGACAGCACTTACAGTACAAGAAAGGTTATTTACAAGTATCAGGGTGAGGCAGACTAGTTCTCACTAATCAAGAAAAGAAAAGAAATTTCAAATTTACTAGTTTATTATTTTGAAAAGTCTGATATGATCCCTCTTCTACTCCTCTTCCTAGTGCCTCTATTTCACAGAAAAAAAGAGACAGAAAGGTAAGGAAAAAATGGTTGTTGTTTGTATTCTGATTTATAAGACAAACATGCAGATTTTGAACTGAAAATGACCACTGGAGTACTAAGAACTACACACAAACCAGCATTTATCTCACCGTTTAGCTGGAATACCACAAACTCACATATTATAAAAGCTACATACCATGCAACATGTATTACATAAATCAGTAATTGATGCTTAATCACTTTGTTCATACTCCACAAGACTATCACTGAGGGTAGTTTTAAACCTATTTTTAAATGTAAAGTAAATTCAGATTTGAAAATATTCTTTATCTTAAGTCAGTATTGACTATAAAACATTATGTGGTGTCCTCAAGGGAAAAAAACCCAAAAAACAACACAACAACAAAACAAAAACAAAAATCAAACAAACAAAAAACCAAACCAAAACAAAACAGAAAACCCAAAAACCAAACCAACAAAAAAACCCCAAAGAAACAAAAAAAAAAAAAACAAATTAAAAAAACTGAAACAAAAACACTACCAACAAAATCAACAACAACAAAATCTACAAACAAACCGGCATCAAAAAGCACAAATTACCATGACTCAGCGTTTGGAGGGTAAAGACACATTGCTCATAAATACTTTTCAGGTCTTAACGTAGAAATTTAATTCATGGTTGGAAAAGTGACATTTATTTTTAGATTTTTACAACTCTGTTTCCATTTGAGGAGAGACATAGGGGAAAATCTTGGGAGTTGGATGAAGCAGTATCCATTTAGTAGTTACCCAACTATTTTTGATTTTTTTGCTGCAGACCTCTACAGCAAATTTATCTGCTTATAAAAGGAGAACCAAAGAGATGTCTCTTATTGCTCTGTATCAGACTCTCCTGGCAACTTATTTTGACTTTGGTGGAACCTTGTTTATAAATCAGAAACCTGAGATTTGGAACTGTGTAACTTTCAAGGACATAAATGGAGAAAACAACAAAATAAAAAAAACCAACAAAAAGCATAAGAAACACCACTCACAGGATATCATATTCGGCTTTCACTGTTGAAAAGGTGTGTTTGACTATTGTGGCATATAACCTACAACCATCAAGAAAGGAAGGACACTCAAATTGTACATTTTTTCAAAGTTGCCTTCCTAGGTATTTATCAGAACTTTGATAATTAAAATACAGGAACCTTGAAACCATCATTTGTATTTTCCTTTTTTTTTTTTTTTAATGATGATTCCCTAATTTTCATTCTCTCACTCTGCCAAGTCCAGATCGTTTTCTACTAACTCTGTGCACTTTGATTTCTCCAATCAATAGGTATGCCTTATACTTTATTCTATCTGCATCTCCACATCAGGGAGCCTTTCAAGATGGTTTGTTTGTTTTGCAGGTTTTTAATCAGCTCAGAGTTAGTCATGTAGAACCAGTACCTTCTAAATAATCAAAGTCATCTTGAATATTCTTCTGAACAGTCCTTTGCAGCTGTACATGGAGAGAAAACAGTCCGAACGTGTAAGATGAAATTTGAATAACCCGTACTTACTTAGAGAAGGTCCATGGAGAATTGCACAGTTGGGACAATGGTATAGATCAATGTCAACAGCATGGTGCTCCTCTACCCCAACGCAGCTGGAATAATATTTTTTACATGTTAATGAGAATGCACACAGGGTTTACTTTTCAAGCTAAAAAATAATTAAATCTTAGGCTTTTAGCAAAACGCGCTTACTCTACAAAATGATAATGAGATACCAGATTATCTCAACTACTGGGTTGCCACATAAATTTTGTATAATAATTTATCACTGAACACTGCCATTTAAAAAAAAATCATAAACAGGAAACAAGAATCAAATTCCTTTAAAAATGAGCAAATCTACAATACACACACCATCACCCCCAAAAACTTTGAGGCTAAGTATACAAAATCATTCAAGCAATTTTCCTCACAGAAGCTATGCGTTAAAAAAAAACAAATCTGAGGTTCATGTGCTGTTAATTTACAGAAGATATAATGGCTATTTTCCTTGTCTTTTTCTTTCTACAAAAAGCACATAACTGACTCTGATCCCTCAAGACAAATTAATGAAGAATACTTTCATGTTATTCTTGAAATCTTTACAATAGAACTGGCTTCGTAAGCTACACAAGTGACCACACAAATAACTTAGTAGAACTGTTTCTGGTGTAAAATAGCAGCAAGTATTTTAAAGAGCACTTGAGAGTTTTCTCTGTATATATTTTTTTTCCAGACAAAACAGTAAAAATGTGATTAAAAGCTCAATCTTTACAACAGTCATGACAAAACATCTATTCTGCCTAAACAACACAATTTGTAAGTCAACGAAGTACATTTTCTTAGAACCTGAAACACCAGAGTTTAATTGGCGAATATGTGCTCTTGCACAAAGTTCTTAAGAAAAAAAAAACAAGTAATCCATGCTTGCTGGTCTGAATCCTGGCAGAGTTCTTCGTTCTCTGAAAAGTTCACTGACACTTACAAAATTGAGGACTTTACAGTTAATACAGAAAAAAAGAGTACAACCCTGAACATTTACACCAAAATGAGGTATGTACACTCAATGCATTCTAGTAACATAAGGACTGGAACAGTACCCCAGTCACGTAACCCACTTCATATCAAGTGTAATGAGTGCTTAAACACTGAAGCTTTGAAATGATCCAGCTACACAAACTCTTTTCCTCAGCAGCCTTGTGCCAAAACTGCTGACACGCTCCAGCAAGTGTCAGTACATGCTGCCAAAACAATACAAGAAACAGTCTACCACTGAAAGCACAACGAGCAAACCCAATCTGAAACTGAAGAGCATCTCCCACATAACTACCAACAGGAAGTACATTCTGAGTTCCCTCTAAACATTCAGCTAGTTCTACTTCCCCATTCCCTACATACCACATGAAATCCAGAAATTATTTCACTTTTTTTATATGCATACTATTTTAAAATCTAAACACAAAACTCAGCTGCCACAGTTCATTGCAATTCTTGCAATATTTAGCATCTGCTGTAAGACCACAGCTACAAGAATCATTATTACATGAAAATCCAGCTGACATACAAACAAAAAGGAAGGCAGAAGCAGTCTTTAAAAATGCATGTCCCATTTCCTTCTGCTTATGTTCTCTCTCTTTTTATAGAATAGATGAATGACTCATAATCCTATGCATTGTAAGAAAATTGTTTTAAAATGTACACTCTAAAAGCCCCTAATCAGAAGGCTGGTTTTATACATCTTTAGGAATCTCATTACTTTAGCTAAATTTCTAATTTTTGAACAGCTAAAGATATTTATGTTGAACTGTATCTTGATCAAGTTTGCACTTCATTTATTCCCTTCCCTTTTCCTTGGTGTTTATCTGATACATTCATCATCATTCCAATCAGATTATCTTGCTAACAGTGAGAACTTTGCATAAAAATATAGCAAAAATAGCTTCTGCGACTATTTGTCCTATTCTGTTTAAGACTCTTATTTCTATTGTCTCTTATTGAATGTCACAGACAACAGAATTTCCGCTTTATTTTCAGGCTTAGTAATAACAATTAACTCCATAACCTTTCATGAAGGCACATGGGATTTTGTGTACAGAGACTGGAATGGTACTATAATGTCTGGAATAGCCATTCAATAAGGGAAGCAAACATTTTCAGTCCACTATTTATCCTGTAAACTCAGCACTGGAAACACAAAACAATAACTGGAGATCATGGAAGCGAATCCAGCAGCAGATGCCTGACTGAAGCAAAGGGCAAACAAGGTGCCAGCACCTGCAAGAACAAGCACTGCCAAGGATGCCACAGAGCACATCAATCACACACAGCACCATTACAAGTCGCTTCCCTGCGTCCCTTTCTCCAACACACACAGATGAATCTGACATTAATCACTCTGGCTACTAGCAAGCAATCAATTACTGTGGTAAACGCAACTCCAGACCTCAAGCATCAAAACAAGGTCACCAAGAGGTAGCAGAGAGCCTGGAAAACATTAACATACTCAAACACTGCAACACTCCCAATCCACTGATGTCTTCCTGTATGAAATATTATTACCCTTCACCTTGCAATCAACCCAATCCATTTGGGTTGAAATGTCTTGAGTATATATTACCCAGTTTCTGAATTGCTCATTACCTACAGGGAGGTCACAGACTAATCCTCAGCAACAGCAGAGAGCTTACAGTATTAAACAATAAAATACAATAATTCTAATAAAAAAACCAAACAACCAGCAGTATAAGAATATGCAAAAACACATCTTAAATTCTGTTCGTTAAGGTGGAAAGGCTAACCAGGCCCAATTTCACTTGCAATGCTCTAGAAGGAGTAGCAAGGTAGAAAAAAGTTAGTTAAAAATAGATTCCATTACATGAGTCTCGGAGTGTAAACTCCAAACTTCCCAAGGTCAACAAGAGGTAACTGAAGATTTGGGAAGTGCTAAGTTTTTTCACACACAAGAACATGCCCGTCCCTGGCATCTCAAGAAATCCCTTGCTACTCTAAGTTTGAGGAACCCATTCTTGCAACTTCAGTCTCACTACAAGATGCATGTGCATGTTTTTGATTTAGTCTCAGCTTTCCATTTGATCATTACATTTGCAGCTATGTAAAAGCAGCAAGTGTAAATCAAAAACAATCAGAAGAGGACAAAACTCCAATATCTGACAAGTACCAGTACTCTTCTGCTTTTCGGTGAAGGCAAATAAGGCTTCTTTGACAGTGCAGGGGGAAGCCCTGCAGAGAAGCTGTTCTCTTCTTCAGTATTGTTATTAATTTAGATTTTAAGAGATGAGTATCGGTAATTCAGAGTGACAAATTAAACAGCAATTTCACAATTATGCTGGCATGTATTGTACAAGGAGTTTGCAGAAGTCCAGGACAGTTACAGGAAGTATTATTCCCAGAGACTGCATGGCTGTACATTGTAAGCCCCCCAAGGCAGCTGGCACATCTCTCCTACAGCAGCACAGCGTGAAAAAGTGTTGGATCCATGTCGGTCACCACACAGGCTGCTGCACCTTCTGCATCTAATACCTGCACGCTCTCAATCCAGCCTCTTCCCTGCTCCTGATATTATCAAGCCCAACCACAACATTTTAGAGATTGCTTAACTGCCTTTGCTGGTATGACTGAAAGAATCCCGGTTTAAGAAAAAAATCCAAAGCACTCTTGATCAAAGGCCTTATTTTCAGTGTTCTTAACGGTATATGACTACTTAAAAAACTAATTTATTAAAACAAACAGTATATGTATCCTAACATTATACAAAATTCCCAATGTAATAGGGAATGCTTACACAAAAAAGCACTACGAAAGTGAAGAAATGAGCAAAGTGTGGATGCCCATTTTTGCAGCTTAATTCCTAGATTAAACCAGGAAGATATTCCTACCAGGAAAATTCTGGGATTTCCTGTATACGAGACATACTGAGAATAAAATCTTGAAAATTGAGAGATGTAAGCAATTCTCAATGATCTGATATAAAAGGATGGCAGAAAACAGGGAAAAGAGCCAATTTGTCAAGAACCTGAGTTGTACATGGGACATCATCCTCTTGGATTCCCTTTTGTGCTCCTTCCCCCTACTGCTTCAATTCCAGAAGGTCCTCTTCCACCTCTTTCAGCAGCATGTGATAGCTTCCACTCCTCTCCACACCAGCACGATACTTTGCACCTATTAAGCTTCACCTAGCAGATGAGAAAGCAGGACAGGCCATCACAGCCACGTCTACTACTTCTTCAACAGATATTGTTGGATAGATATTATTTCACAATTAGATGTTGACTTAAAGCTCAAAATTAAGCCCTTTTTTTTAAGTTTCTTATTTATTATTGGGACACAAGAAGTTCAGGCCCCAAGATCTCTTGGTTTTCCCGTGTCTGACCTGAACAGTCTGACTTCTTTTGTGGTCACTGTGCAGCAATAATGCAGGTTAGGGGCTCTTGCTAGTATGTTTAGTTAAGCACAAAACCTTGCATCTTTTCCAAACCATAAAATCACTAAAAATTACATTTTGCAAGATCCCCTTATATTCTCCCTACAGCCTTCTTCTTTCTCTACCATCCAGTTTCTGAGCAAGAACTCAACACGTCTCCTTCACGTCCACCCTTGCATCAGCACCCACAACCCTTCCCTGAAATGCCTCAGTGAGCACTGCAGGCTTTATCTGTAAAAGGAGGGAAAAACACAGGTCTTGACATCCAGCAGGAAAAAAGAGAAATGAACAAAAATCCTGGAAGAGTGGAAAAATGCTAGGGTATTAAAGCCTGTTCCCTGTTACCATGAATACAGAGCTACAGACAATTACTAGGGGTATAGGCATGCTTCCTATTATCTGACAGAGCACATTGCCAAAATCCTTTTCCAATTTCCAGCCATCCACAGAGCAGCCACGACACATAGACAGCGAGTCTCTGCTGTGTCTTAACAGTGATGAGGACAGGAACAAGGCAATGCTGGAGGTAGCAAAGGTTCATTAGTAACAGGACAGCCTTAAGTGTCCCAAAACTGAAGTCACTACCGCAGGGTACAGTTTTCATAGCATTAAACTGAACATAGCTGTTGCTGCTGAAAAAAGGTGCCATCCTCCTTCCTCCAACTGCCTGACCATGGGTTTCCATTGTTTCTCTCACCAGATCTAAACCATTAGGCAGCCACATGACAAGTCAGTTCAATAAGCTGATCTGAAAGAAGAAACACTGCCACTGAACTCACTTTTTCAGTTAGGTTTTAGAAACCTTAACACTAAGATTCCATAAATAAAATTAAAAAATGGTACACGTTACACTTTGATGCAATTACCTAACAAATACATAACATTATTTTCAAGAAGACAGATGAAAGAAAATATTCTGTTACTTCATCTCTACTTTGACTTTCTAAAAATGATTGCTAAACAATAAGAATGAGATGACTGTTTAGCAATCTTATGCTGATAATACACCTTTTACTATCAAGCCTTAATATTGAATTTCAAATCACCAAGGATAAGAGCTATTTCTATTAACATACTGAACAAATAACTCTAAATAGTAGGCAAGCACTAGAGCAAACTTTTCATTTTACCTGTAACAAGGTCTTGCAGTTGCTACTTTCAGTCCTAATCTGTTTGAGCATAACAAATTAAAAAAAAACCTATTGTAATTATTGCCAAAATTAGTTAGTGAGCTTGCAAGTTATGCAAAGAATAGCTTCTCCTACTCCACCCCAAGAATGCAAATAAAAGTATAGGGTAGGAAGTCTGCCTGGCAGATTTTAAGGAATTCTGGTTAGCCATTTAATTTAAGCCTATCCTTTCCAAGTGGGAAAAGGATGCCAAGTAGGCAATATTTACAGGTTAAAACAATGGAAGTACCAAAGATGTCACTGCCAGAAGCAAACAGCCACATCTGTCACTTGTTACGGGACAATACTAAAATGCCTAATTAGCAATAGAAAGACAAAGTCAGTATGACAATACTATTAACAGACTCCATACCATCCCACAGCACAAGAACAGATTAACAAATGAAGTTTATTTGATGAAGACATTAAAACTTAAAATAAATGCTGTGAGCTTTTAAAACCTGGACCTTAAGGTAGACAGATTTCTCCTCCAGCCCCACTCTTCAAAATGCATGCAGTTACACCAATGAAAACAGAACAGACCAAAAGAAACCACAAAGCAACATGAGAAAGCTGGTGTTTCCTTCCCCTATCTCTTCACCTTACCACGATAAGCATAGTCACAGTTTTGGAATCACAATCAACTTACAAGGATTTACTTCAGAAACGAAATAATTTTTGAAAAGTGACAATCTTCTACATACTAGATACTGGATTACTGCCTTAAATTACAAAAAAAAAAAATACTCATCATAAAAATATTTGAGGTTTTGCTTTTGCCATATTCACTTTACTAAACAAAATACCCTTTAAAAGGGAGAAACTGATATAAACACAATCCAAAGAACATGCATAACTGCACTTTAAAATTGTTTTTAAAATAGAAGTTATTCTATTTTTCTATCTGTAGCAAACTTTCCCCTCTCTCAAAGTTACCAAATTTCTCCAGAAAAAAAAACAAAACGAAAACAAACAAAAAAACACCCCAACCAACCAACCAAACCACCATGTTTTTAAGATATGTATAGAATATATGCATGTTGGCCCAACAGCTTACCTAGTTTTTATACACATTCCACCAAGTTCTTAAGGACAGAAAAATGACATGTAAGGCCAACTCTTAAAATAGCTAAAAAAATATACTACCTTATTAAATATTGCATCATCCTTCAACACAGATAAGAATCCCAAGAACAATAATTCTGCATGCTATAATATACATGTAACTCTGACCTTTGATTGCTCAGACACATCTGTTCTGATACTTCCAAAGTCCTAAGACGCCTTAGCCTACTAATGATTAGCCATCAAACTGCACATTAAAAATGTTAATGTTCATTACATAGGTTTAGACTTCCCTAATGTAATCCAATCCCACTGCTTTTAAATTAGGTAATATTTCTCTGGAATGAGGTACTGCAGTAACACAAACATGTAGACAGGTATATGATCTATTCTGAATCCCAAAGGACCTTCCAAAGGCTCAGACTTCCTGCACATTCTGAAATAAAACAAAGTTTGATAGTAATGCTAGTGCTGTCCTTCCAGAAAACAACGAAAGCTGAATTCTAAAGAATGGATTCTGAAATGGAGAAACCTAATAGGAAAATTATGGTCAATGGAACAAAGCTATCACGTTACATAATGAAATAGATGCAGTTGCAAATACAACAAACCTCCTACTTGCACTGAGAAAGTAGCCAATAGTAGTCATCATAATTATCACGTTACCTCAAATCTCAGGAAAAAATCAGTGATGTACATTATTTGTAAACTGACTCTTCCATTCCACAATTCCAGTTCAGTCTGAAAACAAACTGGTATGGTTTTGAAACTCAACACATTTTTTTCGAAGACCTGTTTTTTAAGTACAGTAAGTTCAACTTATTAAAATTGCTAGAATGAAGGTAAAAGAGAGACACTACTCTTAGAAAATACTTTGACAACTGAATATTTGGCATAATCAACATGTTCTTATTTCTAATCATTGGTGAAAAGATTGTGTGGAAAGCTGATTTTCTACTCAAGTATTTCATGTAACTACTAGGAATTTAAGCAAAATGAAGTCAAATGACTGTTCCAACTGAAGTCAAATAATTACATGCTCAGAAAATCCAAACAGCTTTATGTGCAAAACTATACACTGGGGTCAAACAACCTTTTCACTACAATGTACAACTTCCAGGGAGAGACACACAGTCCAGGTTAATCCATAATGGCAGCCATCATCATGTATTATATGTAGCAGCTTGATGGGAAGTTACCTTTCCTAATGACAATTTCTTGGTAGAGCCAAGTTAACATTACTGAAGTACTTTGGATGTACTCCTTCTGTTTAGTGTCGTCTATTAAGCATTTAGCAAATGCTTCGTCCTTCCTGTGCCAAATGAGATTTCTACTTATTCTTTCCAACCAGACTGATTGCATCAAGTTGCTTTAAAACAGTATTTACAATTAATTCTGTTCTGGTCCTTTTAAAAACACTCTTTTACAGAAATGAAGGTCTGAGGGAACCTGAATATTCTAGATTTTGGCAAAATAAGCTGCCTTAAGACAACCAAAGAAATAACATTTAAGAAAACTACAGCAGACTTCAAAACTAAACTACTTGTCAGTGAGAGTAGGAAACAAAAAAAAAAAAAGGCATTTTAAAAGCAGCTGTGATAGCTGAAGGCCTTATTTCACTGTTAAACTATTGAAACAAAGATGTTACCAGCAAGTGAATCCTGACACAAGATTCACAGGAAAGAAAGAAAAAATATACATTGATCTGACATTAAGAAATTCTTTTTAGCACTTTAAAAAGTAATCTTGGCAATCCTACGCATATGAAGCAAAGCACACTGCTCAGGAATTCAGAAAGATTCTCTACAGCAGTTCAGACTCCTCTTTCTCCATTCATTTTCCCAGCATGGCCAGACTGACACACCAAAGAGAAGAAGGAACAATAGTCCAACCCGACTTCAAGCACTGTGTCTTAGTGAAGTTGCAACTGCTTGAAGCCTGTTGAAATAAATGAGAACTATCCTGTCCTTCCCACAAATGATGCAGCAAAAAGGATTAACATTGGATTTCAATTAATTCTAGGAACACTGGAGTCTCAATTTATCTGACCACAACCAGCATGAATTTCAGTTCTGGTTATAATGCATAGTCTGTAACAGCAGTATTAGGTACTATGGGCCCTAAACATACAGAATAAAATACATATTAGTTATTTGGTTTAGAGAGAGAGGGTATTGAAAGGGAGAAACAAAAAGAGAATAACTGCTTCTGTATACACTAATGAGAAAGGTTTTCTAGGTTATTAAGAAAGTTCTTCAACGATGTATTTTTATCTCCTTCTTAAGACTCCAAGTCAACAGTTAACCTCTTCCCCCCTAAGATAAGACAGAACTTAGTAAATCACCCTGACACATAACTACATCTTATAATTTGTAGGTAATTTGTCTTATTTCAATTCCCAGACAGGGTTATTCTAATTGTGCTTATTTAAAAAAAAGAAAAAAAATCCTAAACTTAAAACAATCAAAAATTAACTACTTTAAAATAATACCTTCAAATCAGAGGGTTTAAAGGCAGAACTAACACGCCTGTCTCAATTCTATAAAACAAAAAACTAACCAACAACAACAAAAAAAACCCAGTCACACTACAAAATCTTCAACCATTTAAAGCAGCCTCCATACCCATCTTGAAACAGACATCTTAACTGAGCGCCTCTGTGTGGTTGCATTACATCGCAGAACAAACTACTACCCAAAATTGCTGCCATTATTTCCCCAGCAGAAACAAGGAAGAACTACCCCAAGCTCCACAGAGAACAAAAGGAAAAGGGAAATCAGTATAAAAGTTAATTAAACATTCACTTATTCAGGAATGAAGCAACTACGACAACTTTAACACAGCAAATTAAAGCTGCTTATTACATGTCAATAGATAGATAGATAGATAGATAATGGAATCACCATCTCTTAGGGTTCAAACAACATGTGGATGTGCTGCCTGGGGACATGGACTAGTGGTGAGCATGACAGTGGTAGTTTAATGGTTAGACTCAAACAATCCTGCAAGATCTTTTCTGACCTTAACAATTCTATGATATACAGTCTACACTCACTTGCCTGCCTCAACTTTTAGATTCTTAGCTTTTTGTCCTAATCTTCCTCAGCTCCAACTTGTGCAAAGACTCCTGTCAATTCTCACTGGCCATCTCAATGGAATCCTGCATATTATACGGTTTTAAGATCTACTTGCATCCCACCAATTCTTTTGACTTCATCAACTGGAATTTCAGTTCCATTTCTATTGCAGTTTCATAACAGGTAGAGCAAGGGCCTTTTATACACAGAACAGACATACTTGTTTCAAAGTGAGAGGGCATTGGAAGGGAAGGAAAAAAGACAGGAATTGACAGAACTATAAAAACACACCCTAAGAAGAGAAACTGAGGTTCAATCCAAAGTGATAAAACATATCTTAGGAAACAATTACATGACACAGCTTGCACTGATTCAATGGCTTGCAGCCGCTGCAAGAGGCAGGTTACCCATTCCCTTCCAAGCAAGCACTTCCTTGCAATGGCTCTGATACTTGCCTGGTTTCAAGGCAACCTGTTTTTATTCACTAACCTGACAGAAACTAACCCAGCCAGTCTTTTGCCTGTTTATCAAGTCAGATTACAGCACAGCTGGGCAACTGTCATAGGCAATCCATGAGAGAGGGAAGAGGACTATGTGACCTGGAGAGAGGGATATGGGGAGTAGGACTGCCCCTCTCAGCAGTGGGAGTCACTAGACCTGGCCAGGCCTACTGCTGGAACTTCATTATTCACTAAGACTCAGAACTACTGCGGCCTAACAGATAAATTGCCAATAGCTTACCCAACTATTACTATTACTCCAGCTTTGGACTCCAGGGAACATATCCCTGCCTACATCTGAAAAACATCCTCAACTTCAATCACACACCCTGCACAACATCAAGAGAGGCATTATCGAGTCCAGGAGACACATGCATTGGCACTAGGTGCCATATGTGAACCAAGGTTTTCTTAGCACAGCATTAAGATGGTCTTAGTCTGGCTACTTTTAGGCACCCCAGTCCTTCTCTGATGAAGTGTCTGATCAGTTCCTTGAGACCAGTTATCTGCAGCTCCAGCTACAGCAGTAGCTAAGTATCCAGCAGGGTATGACATTATGCCACCACCAATACATTATTTGCCTACAAAACACTCTTTCCAGTAATGCACGGAAGTACAGTAGGAACTATAAAACAAGTAATCCAAACAGTTTGGAAGCTACATTTGTAAACCACATCAAACACAAGTTTTCTGTAAAGCAGGAGAGGATCAAAAGGACAAACCTTCAGCTAAATTCGCACATTCTACTTTGAGAGACACATGAGGACCACTCTGAAGCGGGAAGTTACCTGTGTTTCTAGAGACTGATCAAAACAAAATCTTACTAATGGTTCTTGCATACTCACTAACTTGCATACTCTCAGCAGTTTCTAAATTCCATAATTACCTACATCAAAGTCTCACAAAAAAAACATTTATTATATCATTTTTATGTAACAAGTGTCTCTAATATTAGTTCAACCACCTCTTTTAGACAATCTGCACTCTAAGTATTTTTTTAATCCACTTGGGAATTTTTTGGTATGTCTTCAGCAACTCCATCTCCTTCTCAACAGCTAGAAGCATTGAATGTTCCTCATCTACAAAGTGCACGGACTGCAGACTCCTACAGAGAGAGTACAAGCTGGTTATTCAAGTTGTCTAATAGAGATGAGCTGTTTAGAAAGATCATGTTGCCTAATAAAGATGAGCTGTTTAAAAAGATTGTGAAGCCTGACAAGTACTATCAGCACTGTTATTTTATGCAATACACAGTCTGCAAAGCTTACGACATCCTGAGTAACACTGTCAGTAGACACCATCAGATCTGTCTTGTTCTCAAGTATCTCAAGTGATAAAAAAAGATTTGGAGGCAAACAACAACAAACCCACAATGACTTCCTGGCCTGAGGTGATTGAGTAGGACACTAATGACTGTTTCTAAACGGCCACTTCAATTGAAAAACGCTGTCAGGGATTATCTGAAAATAGGACTTTTTGCTAACATTAGGAGGTACGTTTTTCTGTCTCCCACATTCTAGCAGCAGCAACCAGTATTAGCACAACCCTAAAACATCACTGCTGCAAATCCCTTATTCTTGGGTTACTGTGTGTCTGTTTGCTTCTTTTACAGACTGCAGCAACAGCAAACTTGGCTTCAGCTTGCTTTACACACCTTTAAATTGGCTTCTTACACCAAAAACACTTTACCACCTAACTGGGTTGAAGAATTTCTTAACCAGATTGGTTTTAAAGACTTCCTGGAGCCATCTACTAAGTAACTTAACACTCACAGTAGCATTCAGAGACTCTACAGCTGTACCTGAAATAAAGTGTCTTTTGCCTTCAAAATTCAACTCATTAAATAGTTCTCCTTTAAGAAAAATAAAAATCAAGGACATTTCTCAACTCATCTTCTCAACTGAGTAATTCTTCCTCCAGCCTGCTATATTTTTCAGACATCGCAGGAACTTTTTAGCAAGATTTTTATTAAGCTGAATAATTTTTGCATCTTCTGATCACAACACAAAAAATTACGATAGCTCCTATAGCTTTGAAATACCTTACTTATATAAGGCAAATAGATTTGCAGCAATAGCAAGCAGAGACAGATGCTTCATTTCTGAAGAAATCTGAGAGCAAACTGGCGCATCTCTAGCTCACCATGCTCGTTTCAAAAGCAGATGGAGTATCTGATTACATTAACTTCTATTTAAGCTATGATACAAGCAAACTGTTTCAGATACACAGATAATGAGTCTAAATATCAGATGTTACACTGGCTTGCTGGCAGAGCAGTAAGTAGAAAAAGCTCCTTCAATCAACTAGATAATGCCTGTAATTTAGAGATCTTTATTGGATTCTCAGCTGCTTACAGAGGTCCAGAGGGGCATGCTGGTCAAAACTGCACCCATGCACTCCATAACATATCCAGAAGTTACTTTTATACATTATTCTAGCTACAGAAATCTAGTTGTTCAATCCTCTTCAGATGGAATTAAAGAAGCACAGTAATTTCCAGACCATGTGGAAACTTCAATAGTGAAGAACAAAGCTAAAAAGAGTTTGGGGGTTGAGTTACATCAGCACTGAATTCTATCTGCATTCATTATTTTTATTCTAGATATAATGTGACATACTGATTTTAATCTAAAATTCTTATGAGTTCAGATCCAGGTTACCAAAACCATTTTTGCTCTATCGTGTGCTATTTAGAGTAATCTAAAGTATTTGCAAAAGCACAAATCCACATGTTTTAATCTAAATTTTACACACACTTTTAGAGGTAACCTTGACTTCACAGTCTGTGCTACTCAGCTCCAGTGCTTTTATATGGGGGAAAAAAAAAGATTTTATCCATATGTCAGTGTATGTGTAGTGTGCATACATGTATCTCTTAAAATACCTTCTTCGTAGTGGACAAAACTCCCATGACTCCAACAATAATGTTTGAAGAAACACACAGGAAAAATACGAAGCATGCAGCAGAGTGTTGCAAGAGGCCCCCTGGAGATGAATACTGATTTATTATTATATTTTCACTATGTAAAAATTACAGGAGACATTATGGTTCACTTATTGTGAAAAACACAAAATTAATTCTTTGGGAGAAAATTTCCAACCTTACCAATATGTGTAAATATCAATATGTGAAAATTGCCTCGATGGAAGGGGAAAGGTAACAGACATTGCTCAGTAATGCCAAATGACAGGACAAATGCCAATGGCCACAGATTAAAGCATATGAAATCCATCTAAACAGAAGGCAAAAAAAAAAAAAGAAATTGCAAGAACACAGAAGAAATTACTCATCTATATATGGCTATTAGGGCAATATGCAGTTAAAGATGCTGGTCTCTAAAACCTACTTCAACTCAGAAGAAAGCTAACCTCAGAAGAACTAACTCCACTAACCTAGCACCATACCACCTCACCCCAAAATTCCAGAAGCATCCCCTCTTGTGCTCACCCTGTGCTCACACCCAGCATGTGCCACGCTCCCTGGTACCTGAGCCATACTGTCAAAATGCTGGGCACTAAAAACTTGTTATGAAGGGAGAAGTTATTTTGTTTTTCCAACCGAGATGGCAGCAGTGCTTATTCAGTTTATGAGAGTTCAAGCCCACACATCTCAGGGGAATGTTCACCTCCAGCCCACTTTTTATGTAAAGATACCCTTTATCTCTCTCACTTAGGATCTCTTACTCTACAGAAAAGCATCCAAGAATTACGGGCCCTGAACAGAATGTAACATGACCCACGCACAAAGGTCTGGTTAAAACCCTAAGACACTGACAGGATTATCTTAAGTTACAGTCCCTGCTCCTGACACTAGTGAATAAATAGATAAAATGAGCATGAATTACAGCACAACCTTTTCCAAGTCTTAAGACATATTTTTTAGTCTTCAGATTTAATAGCCTTTCCTACAGAAATATAGTAGTCTATCCCCTGGACTACAAATGCACCTGTTTTCCTTTTAAAAAAAGCAGAATTGTCAATTTCTTTAAATATTTCAGGAACTGGAAAGGACTTGAAATTTGCCTAAGACCTGCTTCATACCTGCCAGGCTTTCTGGAGAATGAGTAACACTTAACAGGTGATGCTCCTCTGGCTTGAAAGTCATAATGATGTTTTGCTTTTCTTTACAACCTCCACTAATATAATGTGGAAGTGCCAAAGAGGTTCTTCTTTGATAATTATCCTTATGTCAAGTATTTACTACTTTTTGCTAACCTTTTACCAGAAGTGTGTCCTAGATAAAGATTTAGAGGTCAATGATCTCTAAAGAGCCTTTAATGAGTTTGAGGTATCAGTGAATGTGAGCTATTAAGCTATTTTCCTTGCAATTCAATTACAGAAGAAAAGTTTATTGTATCAGTTTGTTTATATTACATAACATTGGCTATGAAGCTCACTGAAATACTTAAAAAAAAAAAATCAAGATGTTTGAAGAGTGACAATTCCCCAAGCTTACAATGTAATTTGTAGTACATCAATTTAAATATACCCAGACTCAGCTATCTTTAAAAATAATCTTTTCTCCTCTAGCAATTCAAGATGTAAGTTACATATGACATCCTCAAACTATGTATTTCTCTTCAGAAAATGAAGTAATTACAGTTGGACTTGGTGCTGCTGATTCAAGTTAGATTCCATTCAGAGAAAGATACTGAAAGTTACATTTTAAATTTAAATTAATGTTGATCATCATTCCTTATGTTCTGCACACCATAAAGTAGTTTCCATCCAATCAAATACTCAATCATGCATTTCTATCAACAAGTATCAGCAAGCCCACTGGCTGCTTTAGATCTTGGATCTTCCTCACAACATTTCAAAGTGACTGGCCACTGCAGCAGATATTTTAGCATAGAGGCTTTTTTCAGTCACAAATTAGTGTTCAAATTTAGAATTTAACACTCTTGCAGTACAAGTTAATACTCTCTGTGTATTCTTTGTTTGGTAAGTTGTCTTCTGTATTGTCTTTACTTTCCTGATCTCTTTCCATCCAGTTTTTCACCTACAGGGCTCTTCTACACAAAGCTGCTTACACCCTTTGAAGATATCCCATGTGAACAGAAAAATCTTCTGATCTCAGTTCCAATTTTTCAGACACCTGAAAACCATAAGTTCCATTCAATTATTTTGGGTCTGGTACAGTTTTGAAAAGGAAGTATCTACTTTACTCTCATCCTCTTGGCATATAGTCAGTATGTTTCCAACAATGATAATTTAGAGATTTACGGTTTTTCTCCTAAACACGTGGCAAGCATATTAAGGGGATAGAGCACATTTCCTAACAAAAAACTTGTTCCAAAGTATCATGGTGCACAAGCTCCATAGAAAGCTGATTAATTTCTATGGGGCTCAGAGCAATGCATATGTTCACACTAGAAAGATGCTTGTCCAGCTTCTTCAGGTTGGCATAAGAAAAGGAATTTTACTTCACTAGGTTAACAAACATATTTTTATAAAACATTTATCTGCTACTTCTATTTCCAAATTCCCTACTAGAGGTACAAGAAAAAAAAGAACAAAGGAAAAAAAATCACCCCAGAAAAAATAGACTATTCAAAGCATTTAATAATGTGTCATAAAAACCATGTCAGAGTTTACTATTGTTGCCCTGGAATGGAGTGGAAAACTGCAAATAGAGGCTTTACTGCTTCAAGCTGCTCCATGGTCCACTCCCTGGGAATTTTCCATGTAGCTTGCATTGAGAACTGCCATCACACACTGCAGGGATGCATTCGCTTCCCTTCTCAGCACACGTGTATCAAAAGCAGCAAGGAATGCATTGCAGTTCACTCTTAATTACACGGTGTAAATGTACCCCTGCCTGCTTCATGTAAGTTTAGTCCAGACAAACAAGATGTCTGCTCAAAATCATTTTGCTGATCATAATGAAAGGCTAAAGCTTTATTTTCCCATGTTTTACCACTTTTTCATGATACTGGCTCATTTCCTTGTCCCAGTCCCCACATAGCATCAGTTTCAGACATCAAAGAAAACAAGAGAATTAGACACAGTGCAACCCTATGAAAAACAAAGATTCAGCCAGCTACACACAGGTACTGACATTCATATGCTAGGAGGAAGACAAAAGGCACAAGAGCATTAATGTGCAATGAGCAAACAGGGTTGCAGAGAAATGTCAGATCTCTTCCCTAATGTAAGGAACTACCTCCAGGAAAAGACCACTTGTATGCAAGGCATCTTCACAGGAAGCAACTAACAGCACCAGACACTGAGAGGCTGAACATTGGTACCAGTGATATTTTCCTTTCACTAAGATACAAGATTTTGTTCCCTCTTATAGTGATAGATCTAGACCTGATAGATCTACCAGAACTAATCAGGAGTAAAAAGGTTTATTCTCCTCCTAAGTGGAGGGTTTGTGTTTTTTCATCAGACAATAACTTTATGTCCACAGTCAAATAAGGACCAGGAAATAGAGTGCACAGTATATTCTCAGCGGCTCTACTAGTTGAGCCATCAGTTCCAAAAACCGATGGGAAATCGGAATCTGCCTTTACTGATATAATATAAAAGTCAGGAGGTAACATTTGCAGGAGGTCTTAAGAGCTGCACTCCTGCTTCTGCAATTTCTGATCCACTCAAATGACACTCCTAACCCTAGTTCATACCTAAATCCTTCAGTTTCATGACGTTTCATGCACAAGCCAGCTGACCATGCTGGAGGTGTAAGGTGCAGCCAAGGCATCTGCTTTCACTTCGTTCTAAAGTGCTAAATAAGCACTTTTCAGCAAGGACATCAGTCCAATCACTCAATATTACAGCTGTCCCATTTGTTCTTAGTGAGAATAAGAACAGCATTCTAAACTACTTCTGTGATACTCATTCCATCACGGCAGCACATTTTGCTGTAGTGTCAGGAGGTGCAAAGGGATGCTGAGATGTCCTAGCTGTTCACACGGGAGAGCACAGCATCAGAGGCAGCAAGCTGCTGCTCACCTTTGCCTCACACTAATGCATCCTCTGGGCAGACAAACACTGTAGTCAGAACATAGCTTGAGATTTAAGAGACTACATGTGCACATCAATTTTCTTGACATGATTTTGGTCCTCTGTTACATAAGCAATACAAGCACGAAGAAATACCTAGGACAGAGTGGGCTTGAGCTGTCAGAGGTCAACACAGCACACCTTCATGAAACAAGGGATAACACTATGCTGAGGGGGCAGACTGTTAATATTTTCCTGAGCCCAGTGCCCTGTTAGCACAGCTACCTTACTTTTGGTACTGTTCCTAGATTACTCCACACAGCACTCTGCACCTCAGAGATGTACCAGCAGTACCCCCAAAAGCCCTGTGTTGACTTGCAACACCTCATTTCTCTTGTTCTGCTTGTTCTTAATACCAAGTTTTGCAAGTCAACAGCATGATGTAATCCTTGAGTGAAAAGATCCAAATATTCTTGTTATTGAAACAAAACTAAAAATCTGTATGTTGAGCAAGACAACCAGAGGTTTTACAAGTACTATTGGGTAATAAGATATAGCAATTTCTTTGGCTGTTCTTCATTTATCTGATTTGGACTTTGTTTATTGGCAAACATCAGTATTCCAAAAGAAAAATGTCACTCTCTTTAGAAAATACTGCCTAATAAGTGGCAAGAATGACAGATCAGAGCAATCACACATCTTCAATATCAAAGATTCCATTTCTCAGAGTCACCTTTCCTTGCACTCATTTTCATGAAGAGTGCTTTAAGAACCTTTAAGTGAATAAAGTATTCATGTAAATGGAACAAACACAATTAAATGTATGAAATTAATTTCACAGCCTAGCTGCAATGTCAGCTGACAGTTTCAAAAATAAATAGACTTCAGACCACAATATATTAAAAATCTAGAACAATCATACTTACTCCAATTGGCTTTTAAGATAGAATAATGTGGGAGAGTTAAAAAAAACAACACCCTTGTTGCTTTTGTGGCAAACATCAGCATTTATGCCTGCCTGAGCAACAATGAACTCAGTATTTTCAAAAAGAAACACCAGTTTTGAAGTCTACTTTAGTTAATGTTGAAGTAATAGAGAAAACAGTATTAAATACTAATTCCATTCAAAAGCAGAATTGACCTGAGGAGGGTTACTGGCCACATAAATCCATATTACCACCACACAGCAGACATCTCAAGACAATGCCTACTCCATACATTGTTAGTTCTGTGTATTTATGAGCTAATCTTAAAATACATTAGAAAGGACTGACAAAAAGAAAAATAGCTTGGCTTTTTAAAAAGCTATATATTTCACTAAAATACTTCTCATATGTTGATAATAAAGCAATAGCAATGCTGTTAATTGAATTTTCATATTCGAGCAATGAGAAAAGGGTAAAATTTGAGCATGTTTACGGTTTTAAGTATGTGCATTGTACCTACAGTACTTTACTGATCACTCAGAGTTGTTTTGAGACAATGGTATTTTCTTTTTCAATGACGTAGGGAAAGTACAAATAGTTACATGAAGAGTATTAGTTCATCTTCAACTTGTGCAAACTGTCATGTGAACAGAATGGAGACACTATTATTGCATGGTCTTTCAAAAGATGCAGGAAGTGCACAGAAACTGAACTGATCATTAAGAAAAATCTGCTAATGCATATGAAAAATATCCACAAAAAGAAAAGCTAGAAACCACAAATGAAGAATGAAGACAAAATTAATGTGATTTTGCCCACTGGCAGTTAACAGAGTGATACTCCACTGTAAGGCTTAAGCCCTTTTACTGTCAATGTGTTGCTCTAAGAGAACTCATCATTATCAGCAGATCAAGATAAGTTTAAAATAAAAAGAATATATGTCACATTCTGTACTGTAGCACCTAGTAGGTATACACAGCAATTAGGTGTACCAAACAGCAGTCCCCCAACCAGACTCCTCTCACCTCACTAGTTTTTAGACACGGAAGTCACGAACCAGAGCCTTCTGAAAACATCTGAATTCCTCAAATCATTTATGCATTAAACATAACAAAAATTTATGTATTAAACATAACAATGCTCATGAAGTGCTTCATGAGCATCAACAAATGACATTTTGGAATATAAAATCACCATAATTCACAGTTAAACTACATAAATACTTACAGTGCCTTCATTTGCACAGTCAAGAATGGCCAAAACAAAAACAATTATACCAAAAATATAGGTCAACTATAGCATTACAGAAAATTAGAGGTAGCATTTAAATGACCAAATCTGAACCTCTATCTTTTAACTAACACTGAAAAGGTAATAATTAATTTGTGCTTTAGAAATAAGAACTATTATCATTTAGTAACTGTTTAGAAACTCATTAGAATTTTGTTGGACTCTAATTTAAAAAGCTGAATTGTGTACCATTCAGTTCTCTCACAGATCTTTATTGGACAATATGGTTTTTTTCTTGTCCAAGCTACTTTATCAGAAGGCATAAGCTAAAACATCTACTATGTTTTATTCCAGAACAAATGAAAAAAAATTACAAAATTACAGATCTCAAGGAAAGAAGTTTTAACTTTCAAAGTACACCAACTTCCAATAAAGCCTGTTCTTCAAGGAAACTATAAAGAGAAGAACTTGCACACCATTCTACGTGTTATTACACAGTTTCAAAAACTGAAGCAATTTGAATACTTGCAACTCTTCAGTGCTTACTATGGTAGAACATGTCTAGCTTTAATATATATTAATAAGTCTTCCCACTTCACAGATGGGAACCAAAAGGAAAAAAATGGTTTGTCCAAATGAAGAATATAAAAGGATTGGAAACAGACAACCAGTTACACAAGTGCTTGTCTAGCATCCTCATTATAACTACTTTCTTTTCAGTTTAATCAAAACTGTTTCAGCTTTTGTATTGTCGGAAGAGCCTGAAGTCACTTCAAGTTACTTAATTCTTTGGCAGAGGGTACACAGCTCACTGGACTGAAGCTGTGACTTCCATCTTACTTCTGAGAAAGCATGGCTAAGCCAAGAAAAAGTAAGATTAAACCCATTAGCTTTCCCTTGAGGTCTAAAACACTTCCCTAAGATCCACCAAATTGCCACATGAAGGATTTAAGGCTTATACATCCACCACAAGAGCCAGAAAGTCAGTTTGAAAGTTCTCTGGTGTCAGACCAAAGCTCTGTTGACAAGGTTGCATTGATTCAGTTCAGGCCCCTGAATGTTTCTAACTACAAGGCCTTAATTTTCTGTAAGAAGGAGGTCTGCGCCAGGAAACATCTGTAACAGCCTCTTTGCAATCTCCACGTTCCCTGACATGAGCCGTGTCCTGTAACTCCAAGATGGATACAAGAGCTTCACCTACCCCAGCAAGCAGATGTTCTGGGGTTGTGCTCCTGCAGCTGCACTGGAAATGCCTTGATTCCCTTGGAGCCCACTAGATGAGCAACTGGGTCTGGGCACAATCACACATGGTGACTGACACACAAAAACAAGGCTCTACAAAACTGGGTGAGCTATCAATCCCAAAGTGGGCAGTGAGGAAGAAAAATGAGTAACTCTTCTGTCTTTTCTTTTCCCACCAGTATCATCTCCAACAACACATTCCTTCAAGTGTTTCGCAACACTCTGGGACTCATCCTAGCCTTTGACAAGCCCACTCAGCTCAGCAGCCTGACAAAAAGCTAAACCAACAAGAGAATGGGTTTTGTCAGTGTCCTGAGCAGAGTTGATTTACCAATCAGGCAAGCACTGAACCAGCAAAAGAGGAATTATAGCAGCATACAGCCAGGAGCGGGACAGCCTCTTTCAGTAGCAAAGAGTTGGCAAAGCCCATCGTGCAGAACCTCATGTACAAAGCTCCAAAACAAAGCACCAATTCAGGAAAAATAGTCACTATAGCACATGCATTTCCTTCTTTTCTTAAGGAGAAAGCCTGCCTTCACAGTGCAAATCAGTGCGTTCAGACAGACCTGTGCCACGTAACCCAACAGCTGTAAGAGGGAAACCTTGATTTTACATTGAGATCATATTAAGGAGTGGATGAGAAGTTTTCTGTTTCTTCAGAAACCAAACAAAGACATGTTTAAATCTATACAATACCAGAAGAAAGACTCCGCTCAGATGTGACTTTGGCACTGAAGCTTTCCTCCGTGTGAGGAAAAAAGGCCTCAAAGCATTTGCGGTTTAAATGATGATCTTCACACAGTACATGAATCACCCTTCTTTTCAAATGATGTTATTAAATGTTTTCTAATGATGACAAAGCTGTAAAAATATCAAACACCGAATGGCAAAATACCACCAATGAACTGCTGTAGGA
This sequence comes from Phainopepla nitens, assembly GCA_013400175.1. NCBI lineage: Eukaryota > Metazoa > Chordata > Aves > Passeriformes > Bombycillidae > Phainopepla > Phainopepla nitens. The sequence goes on along the minus strand of VXBQ01007235.1, from coordinate 2,996 downwards.
AAGGGCAAAGTTAATTCTTTCCAAACTATACAAAATACAGAATTAATCCTGAGAGCAAAAGTTATCAATTTAAAAACAATTCCATATAAATTTAATCAATTTGACTTTGGCTTGCAACAGAAGCATGTACATTCGTACACTACATACAGATTAGTGCTGTAGTTCCCTGACTGCCCTCTAAGCTGCTCAAATCAAATATTTATTTCTGTAAACATAAAAAATTTTCTCCTTGAGGGAGATGTCAAAATTGACATCATTATGAAATTTTCAGGTAAACAGCTAATTTTGAACAACAAAAAAAGGGTGCTTTCCCTTTCTTCTGCCCCAATGCTCTAACTTTGAAGAGTAAAACATTTCCTTTGTTTATTAAAACAAACAAACATCTTTTTGTAATGTAAAAACTACATTAGAAAGCCTGCAGGCATTTCAAAAGGCAGAGATCTGTAATTGACATGCACACATTTGATAATTTCTTAACCTATTCATCGCTGAGACACGTTAGAAGTTCACTGTATGTTTCTTGAGAAACAAAACATCCCCGGAAAAGTGCAACACAGAAGACTTCATAGGGGCATCTGCATTTCTAACTCTCAGTTTACCTGACTTCTCCACACTCCTTTACAACTAGTACAGTACCAGTGCAACCTCCTCAAAAGGCCAATTCTACAGAACTTTACTCCTGAAATATCACAGACAACATTATACTGTGCAGACAAAAACTGAATTATATGCTTAAACTTCAGTTTATTCTGACCTGAGATCTAGCCTACAGGAATAAGTAACATCTACACAATGAATATAAATCTAGTTGAGTACATATATCATGGACTGAAAGAAGGACAAAAATTTCAACAGGATTTCTGCAAACTTCACAAACATATTTAAAGAACAGAGCTGACTGCAAGATCAGTTAAAAAAAAAGACACGTAACTGATGCACAGAATATCTCAGAGTAAAAAACACAAATAAAAAAGATGACAGCATGTTGTCAACCTAATAACTGAGGCAAGGCATCAAAAAACGAAGGAAGGCAGAGACAGCACAAGAAGTATCGTAGAATGATACAAATTTTTTGAAGATGAAGCCAAGAAATTAAAGAGGTTTCAAGAGCGACAGAAGAGATCCAAGAAAAAGCTGAACACATAGAGCAGCATAAAGGACTTTTTATGCTATATTCTAGCTGGAGTATATTCTAGACAAGTCAGACAGCGGGAATCAGCTTAATGTGACGTTCTAATTTAAAGCAGATAAAAAGATGGGGAAAACACAAAAATTGTCTAAAATACAAATGGATTTGCCCATCTGAAAGCTTTGACAGTTTGCCACATCTAAAGCTCTGTAGTCTCTGCACTCTTGCAAGCCATTCAGGAAGGCGAGGAAGCCTCAAACACCCGCGTTACGCTCTTTTGTTCACAAGGGGTAATTACACCAGACTGTGGCTGGATGTTAGGCCCACTCAGAGAGTAACTGAAACCCTCAATGCAGGTTCACAGCCTTGCCAGGCACAACAAAACATCTGCTTTAGCACAAATATTTGCCGAGAGCAACAAAACGCGCACTTCAGAATACTACTATATTGATAACAGCAAACCAAAGTACAAGTCATTTGAAGACAGAGAGTGCAAAAAGAACACCTAGAAAAAAATATCTTATAAATATTTAAAGAGACAAAGTAACAATCTGTCAGAACAGACTTTGCACGGTCTGCACTGTACTGTTCAGGCACTCTCTTGACTACACACAGGAAGGCAACAAAGAGTCCATAATCCAATAATATGTGCTAAGTATCCTGCTAGCACACCACAGCCTGAGTTTATATGTTTCTTAAGATAGAACACACATCAGTCCCATTACACAGGCCAGGGGAACAAAAGAGAAAAAAAAAAATCAAATCAAGAAACCATGAAACGAAGAAGTTCACCAAAAACTTCAAGATTTGTGTGTTTCCTTTCACAAGCTATGTAACAGTCTTCAAACACTCTTAAAGCAAGGCGAAGGGCACTCCCAGAGCAGACCACAGCTGGCAGGGGACAACTCGTCTCCCAAAAACCTGCCCCTCATGAGACTGGGTGAGCACGCAACTAAATCCCAAAGCAGCATGGCTGTTGCCAGCTCCTGCTGGCCTGCTTACTTATTTTCCACTCTTAGGGTTTCAGACTATCAAGGCAGCTCAGTGCTAGCAGGCTTTTTCTACCCATTACATGACAGAGCTCAATAAGAGGGACCTGTGTGTAGCTTTTTGCAGATCAAGATCCAAGAAAGCTACCAAGTGGTCCGTCCCACCTTTGGATCAGGCAGCGCTTTCCTCCTCGTAACAATTTCAGAAATTTAGTCCACCCATACCCCAGCAATACTGACGCACAAGGCTGGCATTTAAGTTAAGCCTGCATGGAACCTGAGCAACTGCCAGGACATTCTGAAAGAGCAACTACACAAATGCAGAAAAAGACCTGGAAGAGAAAGAACCTGTAACCATGCAAACACTTCAGGCGATGCCTGCACCTTTACTGCAGGCAGTGACCGAGTTCTGACAAACTTGTATTAAGCTGCTGTAACCCAAAAGAGCAGCTGTGTGTCTCGCACTAAGCAGCAGCACTGGCAAGAGTAGTAGTCTAGTTAAAAATATTCATGAGAGGTTGTTTTTAAGGTACAACAATCCTGCTTTGCCAGTTTTTATGGTTTACAAAGCCCTTTTCACACTTTCTGTCATACTGCAGTTCGAGCCGGGAGAAGCCCATGTACAAAGAACAAATCACCTCGACGTACACACGAGTACACCTCTGAAATGCTTCCTTTCGTCCTCAAACGTGGCAAGAAAACACCCGCGTGTAACAATTACTGTTAAGTAACACCTAGGCACGCAACCTACTTTCTAGCCGGCGTTTGTCTTTTGCCGTTGGAGGGCAAGAAATAGGAAAATAAACAGAGGACAAACAAACCCCAACAACGGCGGCCCCGCGCACGGCCCCCGCTGCCGCGCCGCCAGCGGCGGGCCC
>VXBQ01007229.1:0-19210 GCA_013400175.1 Phainopepla nitens | reverse complement strand
GGCGCAGCGGGACCGCCGCCGTGCTGACGATGACGGGGCCCTGGCGGCGCCGCGTGGGGCGCGGCCCCGGAGCCGGCCTACAGGGGCAGCGCCGGTGTAGCGGGCGCCGCGGCAGGCGGCCGGGCAGCGGTAGGACCCCAGCCCTTGCTTCCCCCGCCAGAGCCGGCAGGTCCCTGCGGCGGTGGGCAGGGCTCGTTCCCCTCCGCTAGTTCTCGGTAACCTGAAATACCCCCGAATCCTCTTCGTTTTTGAATAAATCTGCCGTCACGCCGGGCTTTGTTCAATTTCTCTCCAGTAGATCGGAGTGACTGCAAGCGAGATCCAAGCGAGGTATGAAACAGTATAAACCTTTACAGTTGACAGGGAGCCCTTAAAGCAGCCTGAACCAGAACCTTTCCATACTCACAACGTGCTGCTCTTGCATTAGAGATGAGTGCACCTGGCCCAACACCGGATTAAACTGGATAACAGAATAATCTCTAAACTGAATTTTACCTCTCCACGGACAGAGGAAGCTATGCATGGCCCTGCATTCACTCTCAGGACCCCAAAGCTTGGCTAGGAGAGACTTCATTAACACTTCACTAGGGCTCATATCAGATCTATTTAGCAGCCTGTAATTACTGCATTTTCTTTTTGCTGTTTCTTTCCGTTATAAAATCTGCACTTTTGTGTGATATCTGCCAATATCAAGTTCTGTTTAGCATTAGTAGGACACAGAAACAGGAAAAAAGGCCAGAGGGAGGAAGATTAATTTTAGTAGATATAGGTTGTTTTCCCAGCTGTTATAAAATGGTGTGATGCATATTCAAGAACTGGCACTGACATCAGAGAAACCTGGACATGGTGAGCTTGGCTATTTACCACCTCATCCCCATCCCATCACAGCTGGGAGATGTGGCAGGTGGTTGGGAGAAGTGATGGTAATTGAAGGGATTTACTGGGGAAATCAGAGTATCAAAGGAGCAGGAAGGTCACACAATTAAAACTTGAAGAGTGAGAGAAAAGGAGCAAAACATAAATCAATTGAAACTGAGTTTTGTAGTTCATTGTTCATGGAAGAGTTTGTTTTACACACGTAATTGGATAAGGTGGAGCAGACAGGAAGAGTGAGAGAAAAGGAGCAAAACATAAATCAATTGAAACTGAGTTTTGTAGTTCATTGTTCATGGAAGAGTTTGTTTTACACACGTAATTGGATAAGGTGGAGCAGACAGGAAGAGTGAGAGAAAAGGAGCAAAACATAAATCAATTGAAACTGAGTTTTGTAGTTCATTGTTCATGGAAGAGTTTGTTTTACACACGTAATTGGATAAGGTGGTGCAGACAGGGGTTACAACTCAGCAAGATCCTTCCTGAAGTAACAAGGTTGGGCAGAAAACATTTCTCCCTCTTGAATATCCCCTTTTATCAGTCATTACTGTCCAGCCTTAAAGATGAGGAGCTAGATGGATGCAAAAGTAAGCTCCTATCTTCAGATACCCACTGATGACTTTTCCCAGGGGGGGTGCTGGCACAGGAGAGAAAAACCACAGACTGGCCAAGGTCTTGCACAAGAACTACTGAGGTGTACAGTGAAAAAAAAGCACAAGTGTCTGTGTGTCTGGAAGAGAGAAGGCTCCCAGTCTTGGCAGCAGTAGCTGCTGCAAGGTTTGGATGCCAATCTGATCCTTGCAGAAAGGTATTTCCCTCTGCAAAGATGTCAGGCACTTCAGCTAATCTGGGTCTAAACACAGAGAGAAAAACAGAGATGGCATTTCAAACGTGTCTAAGTGCCCATCTAACACTGCAACCTGCCTGAACTCAAAATCTCAGTGGAAGAAAGAATGGAATTAAAAGGAAGAAAAACTGTAATTCAAAGATTATTCAAGCATCTAGGCCTCAACAGATAGCTGCTAGATACTGTTGCAGCTAACAGAAGTGTGCACGGAGGGCATTAAAATAAATACGAAAGCATGAGTAATTGGAATAAGCAAACACTGACTCTTTCCTTTTCCCTGGCATTTGCTTTAGTCAGATTTGTGCATTTAGAAATCAAGTGACGTGAGACTATCCTCCACTCACTCATTCCACCCTCACACTTCAGCACATGGAGTTCACTAAGCTTTCTGGGAACTTCTCCTAAAACTAAACAAGTGAAACAGAGAGAATAGCAGAAATGGCCAATAATTCCTTTCTCCACAGTGTGATATTGTAAGAGATTCACTGAAAACTGAAACTACCAGCAAGATTCCTGAGGAAACTTCTCACCTCCAGGCTGTGCAACTGCACTCCAAGAGAAAGCAGAAGAGCCTGTGAACAGCTCCTAAAGGAGGGGCATTCAATTCAGCATCACAAAGTCACCCCAGGACAGGCATTTGTTTGAGAATCTCCTCCAACTCCCCCGACAAAGTGCATTTGGCAAAATTATACTTAATTCTGGATTACTCTTTCCCACTGTTGCTGAAAATCCATCTTACCTCCTTCAGTCTGAAGGCAATGAATGTACAGACTAACACTGCCTAGAAAATACCAGGACTGTGTTTGTGCTGCGACAGGATGTGTCATGGGCAGATTGCACAGCTGCCCCAAACTGAGGCAGGATTACAAAAGAATCCCTTTCTGCTGAAATAAAGGCATTTTTCAAACACAAAGCTAGTTAATAACTAACCATGAGACACACGGTGGTTTGGTACAGGAAATAAGCTCCTGTTTAAGTGGAAGTGCAAGAGGACATTAGGTAAACATAGTGGGGCTGGGTCTTTGCCAAAATATTGGTACTTTTAGAAGTATGCTGACAGCAAACTCTGCTGGATTTTTCACTGTACCTTCACGGGGTTCACAGCCACCTCTTCCATACCTCACCAAAAATACTGCCCTTTTGCCAGAGCAGTGCTTTCTGCACAAGGTCTGTGTGAGAGCTGTGGAGCCTGCTGCCCGCAGAGCCACTTCCTGCATCAGCTGCCACATGTGCACAGCTCCTGCCAGCCCAAGACTGCAACAGAGCCGGCCAGGACCAGACATGTGGGCCTGGGAACAAATGTGCATCACCCAAACCACTTATCTGCTGGACAGGCAGAAGCATCTGCAGTGGGGCTCCTGCAGGCAGGGAGGCCTGTCCCACTCACACAACACAAGGCAGACACCATCACAGCAGCATGGAAGCTGTAGCTGCATTGCAGCTCTTTTTTCTTGCCATTTCAAAGCAGAAGTGTTGCTGTATTGCGACCTCTTAAAATCACTCAGGGCCTTTAATCCTTTGTTAAACTCACAGAAGTTCTATCCTGTTTTGTTCTTTTTAAGTGAAGGAAAATCTAAACTTAGCCTTATCTGCTGCAACTGTGAAATTCAAGGGTGCCATCCTGCATTCTTTCCCAGCTGTGGCCTTGTCACTTACACATCATGTCCCACAATGATTAATATTTTACCTGGCAAATGGATGCAACCTCTCTGACGCTACTCTCCTCCCTGGCAACTGGTCCATTAGGGTTTTCTAGAATGAAAACAAAGGGATGCTGTCAAAAGCCAGCCTAGACTCTCTGTGGTAATGTGGTGCATTTAAAAACTTACTACAAGATTAACTCATGGCAGTTGTGTTATCTCCTGAATCACCTTTTCTACAATCAGAACTGCAGCTGTTCTTTGGGAAGATCTGTTCCGTATTAGAAAGATGCAAGAACTATAAAAATGAGAAACTCATTTCAACAGTTCTTCTGCAGAATCCCTGGATTTTGTTTTTTTTCTGGGTGATCAATAAAGAAACAAAGCCAAGTATTTGAAGGAAAAGTTCATTTTTGAACTGAGAGTAGATTAAGGGCTGGGAGGCAAATGAAAAGGCTTTGATGGTGGAGAGGAGGCAGCAGTAGGAGTTTACTGAGACTGGTTTTATTCATCATCTTCATCCACAACCTGCAGAAGGGGGAGTGCACAAAATCTCCACATCTACAGATATTCCTGACCTCCTTAGGGCAGTCAAATTCCATGCCAATGACAACATGCTGCAGGATCTCACAAAACTGCACAAAAGCCTGTGCCCCATTGGCATAGGAGTTTCAGTATACATAAACACAGGGAAACACATGTTGAGGAAAATAATCCAAACCAAAGCTCTTCAATGCTGATGATGGAACTGGCCATCATGGCCCAGGAAAGAGGCCTGAAGTTACTGTTAACACTTGCCTGAGATCATCAGCCCAGTGCATCTGCAACCAAAAAAAGCCAATAAAACCTTTGGGAAGCAGCAGGAAGAGTGTTGAGGGAAAAACAAAAGGTGTCATTTTGTTGCTCTGTGTACCCTCAGCGTAACACATACAGAGTCCAACTTCCATGCCTGGTCTCTCACAGAGAATAGGAACATACCATTAACTATCACTGTGAAAGATTAAACCATGATTAGTGGAGAGCCTAAAGAGCTGAAGCATGTTTTAGCCGCCTCCAGTCCTAGAAAACAGCAAGGACAGATGTGTGTGCTCTGACATCCTTGAGAAAGAAGCTGAGCTTCTATTGAAACAGAAACTTAAGATTGAAGTCTTTGGTACCATCTCCTGATCTCATGGCTTACATGCAGATACAGATCCTCCCTTTGTCCTTCTGAACAGGGATTTTTTTCCAAGTACAGTGCTGTATTACTATCAGGGGTTGCTCAGGGTTTACAAATGCATGATGGCATTTGGATTTTACCAGTCACATCCTAATGCTTTAGGACAGGCCCAGAACTTGATTTACGGTGATTAACATGCCAAGAGGTTTATTTAAAATGCTTGTTTGTCTTGCCCTAGAGGTGACTTAGATTGCCTCTACCTGCAGTGAAACTAAACACTTACATATTGATTAAACCCACTGGCATTAAAAAAGTCTGTTCTATTAAATGATACTCTACTGCCAAATTTATTTGCAAAACAACAGTCACAACCCTTAAAAATAATTTAACTTGCACAGCTTTTGTGCTTGGCTCTTTTTTTTAGAGCCAAGAATGAGAGTGAAAGAACATACTGTTTGAAAAGAGCATCAAATTTAATAATTACTGCAGTGGAAGTCTGTGCTGGCTGTTGTTTTGGTACCCAAATCTTGAGCAAGAGCCCTGGCAGTGAACAGACAGTGCATCTTGAACATGTCTTACCCATGTATGGTGATATTTTCCAGCTGTAGAAGAGTATTTGAGAAAAGTTATGCAGTGTGACCTTATCATTCATTTTGCTGCCTGTTGCCAGCTAACTTAACTGAACAGAACAAACACTGCAGTTACTGAGCAGACCCTTGGAGTACACTGATTTTTGAATGCTTTACACATTAAAGATGTAATCTCTGGGATGCTCAGGAAGCTTTTTTTGCACAGGCTGCTCCTGGAGAGAAGAAGGCACTTTTTTTTGGTGTAAGTCTGCCACACATACAAAAACAGTGAAAGAAAACCGCAGTCTGCCTGACAAAAAAGGATGCAGAGCAGAGTGGATTAAGGACAATGCAATGTCAAATAGGAAAGAAGGATGGCTCAGTCTTCAGTTGGGAAAAACATAACAAGAGAGATGATCTATCTGTGCCTATATGAGACCTGTGCAGCTTCTATATATTGAAGGAAACAGAAGTTGCTTGAGGAGCCAGGGAAATCTCATCTTTCCACTCCAAACTGCATATAGGAAAGGCGGACTGCATCCTGCTTTGCTAGCCCTGTAAACCTCTTGTGACTTTACTGACTTCTGGGGGCATATCAGCACATACTCCTATTTATTACAACTGCACATCTCATTAAATAGCTGACAAAGTGGGGTGTGGAGGAACAGGAGACTGCTAACGGGACCCACTGCACCGGTGTGTGTTGCTTTCTGTCCAGTACTGCAGGATTTCACAAACAGCTGAGGAAGAAAAACCCCAGTAACAGATGTCTGCTCAAACACAGAACCCTTTCAACTCTGAGAAGCACAGGTTTGGCTAACAGAACCCCCACTTGATACTTTTTATGCTTGGCTGTATTAGGGTATGCAATGAAATGCAACACACCATTGTGTCCTTGGATTTATTCCTTTCTGCTACCCTGCCGCATTGTTACACGATGGTAAATCTTCTCTAGCTTATACTCTCCTCCCATCCACCACATTTTTTCCTCCCTTTTTTCTTCTTTCTCTTCACAAATTTGTTTATTTTTATGTTAGTGTTTATTGTTGCTCTCTGCAGTAGGCAGCTTGAAAATCATCCTGCTAAGAAATGCACACACCTCAGCAGCTGTAGGTAACAAGCATCAGAGAGCTTCAAGCAGCATTCTAAATTAATCATGGCTTAGGAAAATAATTGTGATAGTGCAAAACAAAGAAGCCGCTCATCAACGCAGGAAAACCAAAGCAGAACCAACCTGGCTAGAGAGAGCAATTGGGGGAACAGGTATGTGACACTGCTGGACTGAGATGTGTCAGTGCAGATCTGTGTGAAACATTCTGCCTGGGCTGAAATAGCAATGAACACCAGTGAACTCAGCTTCCTGGCAGTGGTGCTGGGCATCCTCTGCCTGCCCACAGGCAAGGGGGACGCTGTGCTTGTCCACCTAATCCAGTCAGGGCTCAGCGTGGGTTTTGTCAACCTTGGAGCTTCAGGAGTTGAAACAAAAGCCAAATTTAGCATGAGACTTCCATGTCCAGGGTAGCTAAGGAGAAGCCAGCTGACAAGATTCCTTTGAAAAACCAATGTTTAGTTTCATGCCTACATTCTTATCCTTCCTGCTATTATAAAATGTTCTTATGTTTCTTGCAAGTGAGCAACTGTGATACAAGAGTGACTCATGTTTCCTTGTCTTTAGTGGCATTGCACTGAAAGGAAAATCCAAGTCTAACTGCTGCACAATTGCACAAGCTGAGTTTTACAGACCCCAACAGCACCAGAACAAGGCCCAAACAGCAACAATATGGTAATTTTAGTAGGCTCGCGGTCAGAAAATTAGCAGTACAACTTCTGGACTCAAAGTGCACGAGGCTCTGGGCAAGAAACGCTGTTTAGTCATCAAATTATTTATGCAGCACTTCAAGCTGCCTGGGCTCAGCCAGCCAGCACTGCTGCTGAAACTCCTTCAGTCCACGGCTGTGGAGAAAGCCTTTAGACCAGTGCTCACGGAGGCGCTGCTGCACGGGTGCTGATTTGGCACGGACTGGTTTTCTGGTAGCGGAGGAGGGCAACAGAAGCGGTTTCTAGAAGCTTCTAGAAGCGTCCACCGTGTCCGACAGAGCCAATCTCTGACGGCTCTGAAGATGAACACGCTGCTGGCCCAGCTGGAGATGTTGGTAATGCCTCTGTGATGACACATTTAAGAAGAAAATCAAGACAGCACACGCAGGTTATTTCCAAAGGTGGGGAGGCCCCACCAGGGCCATCCCAGCGCAGTGCAGGACGATGTGCTGCAGCTGCAGCCGCTGCCATCTCGCTGCAGGCTGCAGTGAGCCCGGCCCGCCTGGCCTCCCCTGGCCAGCCACGCCGCGGGCAGAGGGCAGGGCAGCGGCTTCTCNGCGAGGGAGAACATGGCGGCACCGAGGTCAGTGGGAAAGAAAGAAGGGGAGGAGGTGCTGCAAGCAGCAGAGCCGAGATTCCTCTGCAAGCCAGGGTGAGGGCTGTGGTAAAACAAACTGTCCCCCTGCAGCCCATGAAGTCCACGGGGGATGCAGAGATCCACTCACAGCCTGTGGGAGAAGTGCTCACACCAGAGCAGGTGGATGCCAGAGAAAGCTGTGATCTAGTGGGAGACCTGAATGGAGAGAGGGCCCCTGCTTCCAGAGACAGAGACAGCCCTTGCTTCCAAACTAGAGCAGCCTATCCTTAAAAGATTACACCCCGTGGATAAGTGACCCACATCACAGCAGTTTTGGGAAGACTGTTTGCCCGTGGGAGGGACTCAGGTTGCAGCAGTTTTGGCAAGACTGCTGCTCATGAGATTAGAGCCACACTAGAGAAATTCAGAGAACTGTCTCCCGTGGGAGGGACCCCACAGCACAGTAGAGGAAATACTCCTTTCCCTGAGCAAGCAGAAGATCGAGTGACGAACTGATGAAAACCCCCACACCCTGTCTCCCTGTGCTGTTGGTGGGAAGGAGGGAGGGGCTGGGGGGAAAGCAAGCTGTTTAAAAGGCTTATTTTACTTCTCACTATCCTCCTCTGACTCTGTTAATAATAAATTTACTTTACACCTTTAAATTTGAACCTCTTTTGCCCTTGGGAGTGTTTTCTCCCACTCCTCATCTCAACTCATGAGCCCTTTGTTAGTTTTTTCCCCCACTCCTCTGTCCAGGTAAGAGCAAGAAAGGGTGAGTGAATGGCTTTCCTGGATGCCTGGGGGTTGGCCAGTGTCAAATCACAACTCGTGGCCTCTGTTTCCACCCAGAAGAGCAGCACAGCTGCAGTGCTGGCAGTGCTGGCTGCTGGCCTCCAGCACCTCTTCAGCCTGCAGGCTAAGAGGGCTCCAATGAAACCTGCAGGAAATACCTGTAACTGACAGCCTCTCCCCTTCAAGGATCCTGACTGCAGAAGCACTCAAATACCTGACACTGACACTATTTCCATGTGTCACACCCAATTACTCAAGAATCAGTACTTTAATTTCTTGACCTTCCCAACAAACACTTGCATACTTGAAATAACAATGTGAAGCAGAAAAAGTTTTACTCTGCAGCAGAGATTTTTCTCTGCTTTAATTTTTGAAGAATTTCTATTAGGAATTTCAATCTGAGGTCAAAATTGCACATTTGCATCATTTCTTTACAGTTGAAACTGGTAGAAATGTAACCAATGCACTTCATACTCTAGAGACCCTGGAACAGTCAAGCACTCCACTTTAGAATGTGGTGACCTATTATGGTACTAAGAGGAAAAAAGTGTTCTCTGTGATGCTCATTGAGACTGCTTAGTTAAGTTTGTTTCCTCAAATCCAAGACTCTCTTCTCATCATCAAATCTGAACAGTTTGCAAAAACAATGTACAGTACAGGAATTATATGTGCCTCTAATTAAGATCTAACATTCAAATCAACATTCAGAAATGCAACACTTCTCCAAAACAAAAGTCACCAGGATGTAAATCCACACAGACTGCTTCTGCAACTTTGCTTCTCAGGAATAAAAACCTCCCACGGGCCCCCTTCCCTGATGCCCAAACTCACAGAAATATTTTACTGGCAAACTCCACAAAATAGTTTTACTCGGGAGACTTATCTGAAACCTTAGGACTTCATTTCTCAGCCCATTAACACTGAATTTCTATTTCTTCACGAGCAGCCAGGCTTTGATGTTGACAGGAAAAGGAGTCTCAGAAGGAAAATCCACTCCAGACACAGTTTCATAACTACAGCAGCACTGTACAACATTACTGAAAGAAAGAGCACACCCATGAGAACACAGACTTTATAGCCTTGAGCTCAAATGTGTACTTGACAAAAATACAGAAATGTCCAGTGTCATATTCTAATAATACAGAAGTTACTTTGCTTTGGATAAAATGTATTTGATAATTTAAGATTAAAACAACTTTCCATATGCATCAGTACTCAGCAAAGTAAAAAATATCACGTGCCTTTACACTCAAGACAGACAAAAAAGACAAACTGCTGTATTTGACTGCAACTTCTTTAAAGTAGAGGTCTCTTGAACAGTAGTGCCCTTACTCTTACACTCCACCTTTCTCTACCTCCTCCTTTATGTTTTGTGCCTTCTGCCCAAATCCAGACCAGCTGGCCAAGACCTCAGCCTCTGAAAGCCTCACATAGAGGCTACGCAAAACATCTTCAGTTTTAACAAGTTGTACCAACCACCCCTAAAAAAATACAACAAATAGAACCTCTCCTGCCCTGACCATCTGAAGAATCCTTAAGAGTCCAGGCTAAAATGTCAGCTTCTTAACAAGGCCTTTCATCCAGCCCTGAGGTAGTTTGTGTCCCAGGACATTCAGAGCTCAATCTTATGCAGGTCACAGTTACACTAATGGACTGGGTTTAGTAAAAAACTGCCCCCTGCTGCCCCACTCTTTGGGTTTTGCTTTGTACTTACATGCGTGTTAATAAATCAAAGCCATTTAAGGAAACCAACATGACAGCCATTAATACAACCATGCCAAACAAGAAGACAAGTGCCATGTGTAAAGAGGGTAAGAGCTCTGTCTCATCCTTCCCTCCCTTCTTGTTTCCATCTGTTTTCCAAGCCTTTCTTCGTCCAAGCCAGGGTTTTTTGGTAAAATCAGCTTAAGCACATTAGCAGCCCAGGGAGGCAGGAGTTAAGACACATAGAGCCTAAGGCCACATAGTAAGAAAGGTATGCCTCCTCCCTTCTCAGCAGGAAAAGCTTTCCAGAACCAGCCAGTGCAATGGTGAAGCAGATGGTGATGATGAGTGGGGTTTTAGTTTTTATTTTAGCTTCTGGAATTAATCAGCATAGCCACCCCACAGAAGCATCCTGTGGTCTGGGAATCTGGCTTCACTGAAGGACTGCCAGTGACACTAAGGCTTTCTCCACTAGCACAAACAACCCTGCCACCCCCTGCCCACTTGGAGCACTTTTTGTCATTCCACTCATCTACTAAAGAAATCTCTCAGAGATCATTTCCCTAATCCTACTCTAAGTACAGGTCTGCAGTTTGGATAGTATTTTCTTGATACCAAATGGAAGTAGAGTCAAGTTTCAACACTGCTGTAAAATCAAAGGTAAAGTTGCCCTCTAGCCCCATCTTACTCTCAGCCTTTTCTGTTGTCTGTTCATAGCCAGCAATTTTGAATTTATTCTTTTACATATGCCATACAGCACAGTAGTGTATCAGGACAAATGTGACACCTGCAGAAAACGCAGCATGGTCAGAGATTAAGATGGCACTGTGATTTCTTGCCTGCCACTGTCTTTTACATGGACATCTATCCAGCTCTGTGACTTTAGAACCTCTCCAGGATTTTAGTACCTACCTTGCAATACACATGTATTCGAAAATAATTTAACACCTATTTCCTGATGAAGTACATTCTGTGCCTCATTTTAGTTTCACGCTCAGTAAGAGGGTACATACACTTTACAGGACAAAAAATTTAAACCATCATTACTTAGTAAATTATGCTTTGTAGTGATTGAAAGACAACAAGCACCAGAAAAAATATACATGCTGAAGCCTGATGTGTATACTGCATTGGAAGTCTTCAGTGATCTCACAAAGAATTTGTGGGGCTTTTTCCCCCAATTACAAGAGAACAGAGGATTTGTCAGCCATTGATTCTGTAGCTTCTACTGCCCACTCTATGCCTCCTTCCTCTTGATGATCAGAGGCCCAACGTTGTCGCCAGTCTCCTCGTTGTGCTTTGTGTGAGAGCCATCACACAGTGGGAACTGAAAAAAGAAAGAATAAATACATCTAAAGTACATCCAGCGTCAGAACTAAGAACCTAGCCTGAAAGCTTATTAGTTACCTTCTCATTAAATCCACTGAAACCACAACCCAGCACCTGAGGTCTCCCTGAGTTTTGGCTGAACACCAGCTTTATCCTTTTTAGTGTAGAGCATACAAGAGGTTTGTTCTAAAAAAAACAGCCTCCAACCTCCACTCTCTTTGGTGTTCCTGCCTCAGGTGAGCAGGAGAAAACTCCAGCCTGAGCAGACCCTCAGCTGTAACCCACCTGGAGTATCTTACTCTCAGCCTTGCCTCACACTTTCAGCGCTGCCCTTAAGAGCCACATCAGTTGGAAGTAATTTGAAGAAACAGTTGTTCCATTAAAAAAACCCAAACAAACCCCACCCCAGAACAGGCTGGTCAGAGCAAGAATTACAGACTCCTTTAGCCAGCTCTAACTGCCCAGCTCCCAGAGAAGTGATGATTACTGTTCCTGGGAAGCTCTTATCACATGGAAGAGGTGAAAGACTTTCTCTGAAGCAGTGAGGCTGGATCCCATCACTTCTCAAGGATGTGTTTTCAGGGCTATGCCACCTGTGCACGGGAAACTCTGGAGATGATCACAGAAATCACACACCAGTATTTTGCATTCAGTTACAATTTTGTTTGCTTAGAAATAATGGGACTCAAAGCTGGGCATTACTCAGCTTTTGCCTTTGCAGCACTACTGTTCTCTTGCAGAACCATCACAGTCAGTATTCAACGTTCCACTGATCTCAGTGTTCCTACTTCAGTCACAGCCTTTGAAAAACATCAATACCCTACCACTCATGCTTAGTTAGAATAAAAGATTTCAAATTACTGCACAAAACCAATGCAATGAATCAATATACCGAGCTTCAAAAGTAACACCACTTTGTCTGTAGAGTAGTATTGGGATGGGAGGAGAGAGAGATGAGGTGTGGGGGTTTCTTCTGGCTTTTCACAGTAATGAAATGGCATGTGATATTTCCTGAGTAAAGCAACCTTGAATTCAGAGAATGCTCATGTAAGCTGATTCATGGAGAAACTTTCTCATCCCATCAGTCACTTGTGACTCAATGAGTAAGTAGTGACAGATACTTGGACAAAATCTGAGCAAACAGCAATGTGTGTTTCTGGGACACTGACCAGCTTTCAAGAGCAGATGTTCCTAGACCAGCTGTTTTTCCATGCAACACCACAGTCCACTGGTCTTCACAGACACAAGGACACAATTTCCATCAGACATCAACATCTCACAGGCTCCAAGGAGGCAACCCAAAGTCCAGCTACAGCAACATCATCACTTCAAGGTAGCAACCAACAAAAATGGTGGCATTCCTAGGTTCAGACAGCATCCAGACATCTTTAACAGCCACCTGTTAACAGTGCCTGGTCTCAGAACACTGGCTCCCAGGGGCTGTACACTGGACTTGAGCTTCTCTGGGAAAAACACCAAAGCAAACTCCACCTTCCCAGAGCACCCACTTGGTCACCTTGAAGACAACAACAGGATAGCGCACAGAAGGATATTGGGCCTGACACAACGTGCTCATCCCTGATTAAAAATAAAGGCTAGCAGCAGTAGTGGCCAAAGCTCAAAGCCCAGGGGAATTGTACAGTGATCTGGACAGCTGCGCTGATTTCCCTTGACACTGAACATATTTGGATTCTCTATCACTATTTCTCCTGATAGTCTGCAGCAGTATTCCTCAACCCACAACCTGGGGACTAATTTCTCTGGAACACACAGAGGCTGCAGGTCATTGCAAAGACAGTAAAATAATTTCCCACTCCCTCAACTCACACCTAAAAACAAAGACAAGTAAGAAAACAAGTGTTCTAACTTTAATTATAGTTTAAAGACAAACTCTTGCCTCTACACTGTAAGTTTGAGCACTGGGTTTTTTCACTAAACTGGACAGCTATGAAGTGCCTGCAGAGCACAACACTGAATAGAAAAGGGTCATTTGAAGAACCACCAATTTATTATTAACAGGTAATTACACGCCAAGACAAACTTAGTTCAGGATACCACATGTGGTTTCTTAAAACACACACATTCCACAAAGACTTTGCCCAGCACAAAAGCCTTTGAAGTACACTACTTCAGAAAAACAAACCCAAACAAAAACAACTGCTCTTTTTTCCAGAGCTACTCTAAAATACTCTGGTATAGTCCAACTCTTTTGTTATTCCGTGTAGAGGAGGAACCATGTGGGGTCAGCTGTAAGTGCAGGCACACCATCAGTGCAACAGAAACATCCTGTGGTTCCTCATGCTACTGGTTCTACCAACAGCCTCATGCCTCAGGCGAGCCTGAATCTCATTCCAAGTGCACAGTGACACAAAAGGACATTTCTTCTAGCCTTTATATGCACCTATTTAACAAAACCACGGCAGGTACTTCATGCATTTGCAGTAACTGTGATTTCCTGCATTGAAAGCATGCACATTCCACGTTCTGACACCATATCATTCCAAATTTGAACAGTTTGAGAACTGTAAGAGCCAGATAATGCTAGCTGACAACTTCCAAAGATGACAAGCATGTAGGAATGATGCATTTTATCAATGCTTGGCAATAACAAATATGAGAATCACACAAACCCTATCAAACCCGTGCTGCAAGGTCAGTCCATCAAGACAAAAGGAAGGCAGCAAAACTGGACACTAGTCTTTGAGGTGGAACATGTTGCCTAAAATTACTTACTGTTAAACAGCAGTAAAAGGAAACAAATACCTTCCAAAACTTCCACTGACCTCCTTAATGCCTTTACAAGACCTTCCAGATCAGAATTCTAAGAATGCACTCATTACAGCCTCATCTACTTTCTTTCTAACTCAGTAGGGCAATAGGTTCCTAAACTGAAAACATCCCTTAAAAATATGCCAAAACATACTTCTTAAGGTTTTTATTTCACATCAAAAGAAGGGTAATATCAAACAGTAGCAAAGCATTGCCAGGAGCTGCAATGCAACCAGCAGAATCAGACACTGTCTTCCATTTCTGTTTAGAAGATTGAATAGGAAGCAGAAAGCACAAACACCAGGGTTCAAGTAGGGTTTCTTCAGTTCAGCCTCCAGACAGAATAAAGAAGACAAGGCCACCTCCACAAGACTATTTCAGCATTAAATCACAATGCTGTTTGATCCTTGGCAGTGTTACACTGTAAAACCGAATTCAGGTACAATTGTGTAAGCTCCTGAGTTACCTGCAAGGTGGTGAAGTCAGATCTGACAACAGAACCCAAAGTTACAGCAAATTGGAAAATTTGGAAAATGCTGAGTTTGGCCTAATGAGACCAATGTTAAGACTTGAGAAGCTGACTATTCATCTCCCTGGAGAAGAGAGAGCTAAATTTCAAGGCAGTTATCTGGCTCTGAAGGTCTGTATTATTCCAATCTCCACACACTGGCACCTCCTAAACAAGCTTTTAAATGTGCACCAGTGGTAAAAGGACAGAATCAATTATGCAATCTGCTCTCTCTCATTACAGGTGCCAGAACTACCATTATAGATCAAGTATATACATCTCAGCTACATCAGGTGTCACACAGCTCTAAGATCCGATTTAAACCTGAGGTACTGTTATTGAGAGGCTAGATTATCACTCATTTAAGGCAATTGAAGCAACCCAACTTCAAATGCAAGCAAGCTGGACCAATATTTAGGTCAAATTTTTAACTGCTCAAAAATAGAAGCTTAAAGTATGCCACTGTGATTGCACTGGCATACACCATGTACTACTAGCAAGGTACTTTTTGACTAAGCTTCCAACTTGCTCCAAAAAGAGGTGTTTAAGATCCTCACAGACTGTTTCCCACTCTGAGCTCCTACTGCCAACAGGCCTATAGTTTTGGACAAGCCTCAGTATCAGCACAAGTAGCACACAAAATGGTATCTGTCATTCCTGATCATGCTCCAGACAGTTGCTCTCTTTTCAAGAGATCTTCTCAGAGCTACAGAAACATTTTGTCCACTATTAGAAGATCTGCAGGCTTTACTCTGAGTATCAGCACAAATCTGGGTGGTTCTACAGATCAGAATATTGCTACACCTCGGTGCAGAAAAGTTCAGGTGAAAAGAGGTTAGTTTGCTCTAAACAAAGCAGTTTAAGAATAGTTTTGCTGAAAGATGCATGCAGATGAACAACACTGGGCCCGCTCACTCTTCTCTTACCTTCTTAGACCTCCAACAACGACAGTACACAGCCTTGTCCCCCAGATCTTCCACATCAAAGGCATGGACTACCTTGGGGTTATCCTTCTGAATATGGGGATTCACCATTGCTTTGCCGCCTTTCTCTTTACAGAGAAATTTTTTGTAAGCTAGATATCCAACAGCAGCTGCTCCAGCAGCTAAGGAGACTGCAGCAATCCATTCAACTAGAATAAGAGAAGAAAAAAAACAAGAGACTGTCAGGTTTTGACTACAACATTCTATTAAAACTACTCAGCAGTGACTGTTTTCATGCTTGCAGCAACACCTTCTTGCTTCCCAACAGATCTTTTTGTTCTGTAGTAGTAACTCTCTACTTTAGAAGACTATTTTCCTTTGACAGTCACCTAGTCAACATGCTCTTTTCTACTGATGAGAGTTCTACTTCACCCAAGTCCTCTCCACACAAGGGTGAGAATTAACCTGGCAGAGTTTTCATGGTTTTGTTTTTGACTCTCCTATTGCACAAACTCTGATATTAGCATCAGTAGTACACAGTTTCAAAGTTCAGCATATTAAACCAGGTGTACATCCTGTAGCAGAAAAAAAAACTGTGTTGTTTGTTTCAGTTGCAAGAAAGTCACTAAAGAAGAACAGTCAGCACCAACAGTCCAAAACCAGATTTTTCCCACCAAAGGCATGGGCACTGAGTTGCTTTTAATAAAATACATCTCCTGACTAAAAAAACTAAAACCAGTTGTTTGGCAATGGGGAAATTATTAAATATACTACCACCAGCAGCAAAAGCCATCTTAGATTAAATCCCTACTGTGGTATAGAAGAAAGAACAAGGAGCCAAAAAGAGTATACTTAAGAATCATAGCACATGTTTATTTCAATTAGATTAAGTCCTGAATCTTTTAACTGTCATTAAAAAATCCTTTTGCCACCACTCCTCTTCCTCACTTTTCCTCCCTTTATTTCCCGATAAAATTTTTGCAGTCTTTCTTAGTATAATGTCCATTCCTGCAAGAAGTTTTCCTATTATGGCTCTACTGTTTTCTCTCTGCTCCATGAAAACACGCTGGACTTTGGCTCAAAGGATCAGGCTGCACCAGCAGGTCGGTTGTTTCCTCTCAGAGTAACAATCAGCTGCCCTTTCTTTGCTTTTTATCCACCACTTCTACATATGCATGTACTGCAAGTTATGTTTTACAGACAAATAAACAGGAATTTAAGTTTTAGCACATTTACAGAACTTAATAAAATTAGGACACTCTCCAGCTGGGAATTTCTATCCTGTCCCTCTATGTTTTAATTGAATTTGTGAGCTGCCAAGCCAGATGGCATCTGTGGAGTGAGAGACATCACTACATCCAAGTCTAGGAAGAAACAAAAACCTTTCTCAGTTCTTGCTACTTTCCACGACCAACTGACTTGCTGCATTTCCACTGTGAGCTTGGACTAAAAGTATCAAGGTTTCCAGTCCCTGTCCCACAGACTTTGCTAAAACCTCTATCAAGCCCTTTGCTCAGCTATAACAGTGTTAGGCCACAGGCACCACACTGATCCACAGGTGTCTGGGTGTAGCAATGTCTGGCAGTAAACAGCCTGCCTGTACAGTGTCTGCAGCCCGGTAAGGCAGGGCCAGGGAAGGCAGGCACTCTTTCAGAGTCTTACTAAAGCAGTAAAAGGTGCAGAAATCCTTCAGAGCTCATTTTCTTCGTAAATGACACAGAAGAGACCAACATACACTGAGACCTCCCCTGCTAATGAGTGACAAACCCTTCCTGTAACAGTAAGGTGATATTAAGACACAGAAAATCATCTTTAACATGGAAGAATTTAGGGTAGGCACGTTTCCCTGTTCCTCAACTCCTTAAAACAATAAAAGCCCTAGAGACCATGTTGTGAATGCTGTGTTTCATATCCATCCAGTGAGTTCTCACCCTTTATTCCCCAGAGTAATGCATTAATTTTGATAAAGAAGTGAGGAAGTTCAATTTTAAAAAAGGATTACATAAAAAATTTGCTTCCATTTAGCAAAACAGCTACAGTTTAAATCCAAGACAGCAGCTCTCCCAAAAGGCCACGGCAGCACTCCTGCTGTGTCCCACTGGAGCAGGGCTGTGGCAGGGAGGAGGTGCTCAGCAAGCTCAGGGACCTGCTGGCTCTGACAGCTTTGAAGTGACCCTTGGTGAAATGTCAAGTGCAGCTCCAACAGCGAAGGGACTGCTCACTGCATGGCTTTTGGGGAAGCAGCAATTGCAAGGACTGCCCAAGCTGCTGCTGAAGCACTGCCAATGGGCCAAATCTTCATCCACATTTTAAATAAGTGCTAAGGGGACAGGGGGCCATATCCATTCCCTTATGAAATCCAAGGAGAAAGAGTGACTTTAATGAAAGCCACAGGTGGCTCCTGTAACTGAAGCACCCTTTAAGGTACTGCACCTTAGGGAAGCTGATCTTGACTTGTACCTATCCGAAAGTCCAAGACAACTCAGCAGACAAGAAGAGGAAAAAAACTGGTAATATTTCTGTGACTCACTACAAGCAAGAGAAGTGTGTGCTAAAGCTCAGCAGCACATTCAGAAGAGCTGTTCTGCACACCTGCAGCCACCCCAGATGCCTCTGACATCCCCTGGGCCATCCCCCGTAACTGAGCACATCAGATCCAGCTCAGCAAGCAGAGATCAGGAATTAAATTTTCATCTCATCTTGCAGTGATCCTCCACCTCTTCTCCCAAGGGCCAAAGCCATCCTTTACACACACAGACAAGCTGTATACACATCAACAGCTCCAGGTATTTTTCCTTATAATAGAGGAATGTCTTTTCTACTGTATTACCTTTTTTCATCACTTCCCTGGAGCCACTTCACTTTTCCCCTTCCAGGATGAAAAACTGTATAAACCAATAATGCATTAAATCCAAACATTTAAAGCAGTCTTATTCTCTAAATTCCAGAATTGCCTTAATAAATATAATGAAAATTTAGGAAAAAAAAACAAACAAACAGACTCCCTGTTAAATCCTCCTACAGGGTATCAGTGGCAGTAAGTTTTGTCTTGTTTCACACACGGATCTGGAAAAGCTGGAACACCCATTTAATCTTTCTAACTAAGTTAACCATAAAATGCACCTGGAAGAAGAATACTTTTATTTTTAAATACTCTGAACTGTTTCAAAAGACCTCTGGTGCCAACTGAACGGTTTGCTGCCAAACTCTTAAGGTCATGCATGAGGCATGTGTTAACAGAGTGACACTGATGTGGAGGGTCAAGGGGTTTTTATTTCTTCTTAAAATAAAAAGCAGCAGGAGCGACTTTTGAGTTATTATTAAAAAACTCCCAATTCTGGTATAATACTAAACCACAGTTACAAGACAAGACAAAACAGCCCTGTGTAACGTGGTAGAAAAAATTGGTTCTGTGTTGTAAGCACTAAACAATGGAAAAAAATTGGCCAAAACTCCAAAACAATTAACATGCAAAGGAGAGAAGAGACAGCAAGAGAGATGGAAAGAAGGAAACAAATTCAAAGAATTAAGTCCCAGGAGAGCAGGCAGTGCACAGAAGTAAACAAAAAATGATGAGAATGGCAATAAGGAGCTGAGAATGGCTATAAAACACTGATAGGGATTATTCTCTTCTGTATTCTTTGGACATATCCTAATGAAAGAGATTTAGATCAAAGTTCCTCCTTGTGGGAATCCAGGACA
>VXBQ01007226.1:44143-57194 GCA_013400175.1 Phainopepla nitens | reverse complement strand
GGACAGGGTTGGGATGGGGACAGGCACAAGGGACACCAGTGCTGGGATGGGGCTGGGATTGGGATGGAGACAGGATTGGGGTGGGGACAGCTGCAAGTGACACCATTCCCAGGATGGAGACAAGACTGAGATTGGGATTAGGATTGGGATTGGGGTTGGGATTGGGGTTGGGATGCACTTCCTGCTGTCCCTGCTCGATCCCGGTCCCTTCAGTGGGGTTGGGAAGGGACCTCAGGTGACGAGGACACACTGGCCGTGTCCCAGCACTGGAATTCCTGGTGGGAACAGAGGGGATCCTGTTCCAGGTAATGGGGTATTCCCAAAGATTCCCAGCTCTTCCCAATTTTCCCTTGTCCCAAAAATGAAGAGGTCAGAAAATCCCATTTTTTACCCACTTTCTCAAGTTCAGCCATTTCTTTCCAAAAAAAAAGAGGAAAAAATTAAAGGAAAAGGGATCTGGAAGGGGAAAAATGAGTTTTCCTGATTTCCAGGCTTCCCTGGGGATATTCCCAACAAGTGTCAAACCAAAGCTTGAGGTTGAGGGATGGAGGGATCTCACTTTCTCTGGAAGTGTTGGGGTGGGAAAACAACACGGAAATCCAAGGGGAGGAGTAGGGTCCATCCATCCATCCATCCATCCATCCATCCATCCATCCATCCATCCATCCATCCATCCATCCATCCATCCATCCATCCATCCATCCATCCCTGTGTCCATCACTGTCTCCGCAGGTCGTGTCCCAGATTGACCGCTTGACATCGGACTTCGCTCTGGACCTGGAGCCGGACGCTTGGACTCCGGCCACGGCCAGCAGCACGTCCAGCAGCGACCGGGGCGGCGCCAGCCTTGAGCTGGGCCCGCTGGACTTCACTGCCTCTGATGTCCTCTCGGACAGCTGGGAATTCTGCTCCTTCCTGGACGCCTCCACACCCTCGGACCCCGGCGATTGTCCGGAGCCTCCGCGGCCGCCGCCGGCCCGGCTGATGAACGGGGGGGTCCCCGTGGCCAACGGCCCCCGCGGGGGCGGGGGGACCCCGGATTCCTCCAGCGAGGAATGCTTTGGGAGCGCCGCCGTTCCCAAAATCCCGGCGCAGCGGCCGGCGGGGACGCGGGAGCGCGTCCGCTTCAGCGACAAGGTGCTGTACCACGCCCTGTGCTGCGACGATGACGGCGACGGCGGCGACGACGTTCCCGACGATCCTGCCAGGAAGGGGCCTCGGGAGCAGCTCCCGAGGAATCCGGGCGCGATCCCGATCCGCAGGGCCACGAGGAACAGCAGCACCCAGACCGTGGCCGATAAGAGCACGCAGACGTTGCTGCCGTACGTCCCGGCCAGGCAGAGAATTCCCAACAAAAACTGAGCCCGGGTCCGGGTTTGGGAAGGGTTTGGGGGGGTAGGGGGAAAATCCCTGGGAAAGGGGCTGGAAAAGATCTATATATAAATATAAATATATATATTTCAATAAATCCGTACTCCTCATAAACGCCGAGTGAGCAGGTGGCACCGAATATCCCGATATCCCAAAATCCTGATGGTTTTCCAGGCTCCGGGAATTTTAAATGCTTTTTTTTTTTTTTTTTTTTAATGGATAGAAGGAGCTCAGAAAGTCATCCATCACGGAGAAATCCTGACCCGGCAATGTGCCAGGAGGGGCCGGCCAGTGCTTCTGGAGGGCAGGAGTGGTGCACGGATTGGGATGTGGGAATGTTGGAGGGGGTGGCAGGATCGGGGAGGGGGAATTTTCCTTCCCTGGGATGTGTTATCCCTGTTTGGTTCAGGAAAAATCAGTGGGATCGGCCTTTTCTGGCTGAGGGGAGTTGGGAATGCACTGGGATGGCACTCGGATATCCCTGGGATGTCACTGGAATGTCATTCCCAACCCCAAGAGGGACAAGAGGGGGATCACCAAAAACCCCCAGTAACAAAGAGCCAGCCTTGGGAACTCCTCTCAATTCCCAACTTTTCTGGCAGAAATATCCCTGACCTTGAGTCATTCATCCACCTGAAAACGATGAAAAATCCCACTTTTCCTGAGCTCCCTAAACCCGCTTTTCCTGAGCTCCCTTTTCCTGAGCTTTTCCTGCGCTCCCTAATCCTGCTTTTCCCAAGCTCTCTAACCCTGTTTTTCCTGAGCTCCCTAATCCCGCTTTTCCTGAGCTCCCTAATCCCACTTTTCCTGAGCTGCCTTTTCCTGAGCTTTTCCTGAGCTCCCTAATCCCACTTTTCCACGCTCAAACGCTGATTTTCCAGGGAAAGAAATCAGGTCGTGCTCTGGAAAACAAAGGAATCTGGAGCTGCAAATGCTCCCTGGGCGTTTTTCCCAGTTTTTCCAGGCTATCCAAAGGGGTCGGAGCAGCAGCTGCTCCCAGGACAATGCTCCCGTGTCCTTCCCGCTGGCGCCGCTTCCCGCAGGGACGAGATCCAGGACATTTACGTCCCTGAGCATTCTTGGCACCAGGCTTTTCCAAGGTTTTTTCCAAGCCAAAGAACTCCAGGGTGGCTCCTGACTGTCAATCCAGGTTGGAGGAGCTGTGTTCCCGAGCTTTTCCAGGGGTCACCCCGGAGCTGGGACCGCGGGATGTGAGGAATTCCGCTCGGTCCAACCCCAATCCCAGCAGGAGAAAAGGAGGTTTTCCCCCAGAGTGTGCTGGATCCGACTGATTTTTATGTGAGGGCGTGGCTGGGAGGGCGTGGCTGTGAGGGTGTGGTTGTGACATAATGGCTGTGAGGGCGTGGCAGTGAGGGCGTGGCAATGAGGGTGTGGCATTGAGGGTGTGGCTGTGACATCACAGCTGCAAGGGTGTGGCTCTAAGGGCATGGCAGTGAGGGTGTGACTGTGACATCACTGCTGCAAGGGCGTGGCTCTAAGGGCATGGCAGTGAGGGTGTGGCAGTGAGGGCATGGCAGTGAGGGTGTGGCTGTGACATCACAGCTGCAAGGGCGTGGCTCTAAGGGCACGGCTCTAAAGCCGTGGCTGTGAGGATGTGGCTCTAAGGGCGTGGCTGTGAGGGCGTGGTAGTGAGGGCGTGGCTGTGACATCATGGTTGCGAGAGTGTGGCTGTGAGAGTGGGGCTGTGAGGGTGTGGCTGTGACATCATGGCTGCGAGGGCGTGGCTGTGACGTCACAGCTGCAAGGGCGTGTCTCTGAGTGTCACCACCCAGCCCTCTGGATCCCAGCCCGAGGCCGGCACGCTTCTACCGGGCTGGATTTTGGGAACATTCTCCCATCGGGATGCAGAGCTCGGGGAAGCGCAACCAAAACGCTTCCCCCACAGGGGGTTTGGGAAGGATCCCCCGGGAATTCCCACCCCAGCTCGGCAGCGGGATTCGATTCAGGATCCAGCTCTGACACCCCTGCGGGATTTTCCTCCTCACGCCGAGGGAGGGGCTCCGACCCGCACGGGGAAGCTTTTCCTCCGGGAATCCCGACCCTGACACCGGAGAGCACATGGAGCCGGCAAGGATCGACCGACACGGTCCCAAATTTATTCGTCAAGGCACGAGAAACCCTCCAGATCCCGGATTTTCAACAAGGACTCGACCCAGGGAGCCCTCGGGGGCGTCCCCAGCTCCGGAGCGGGACCGGGATGCCCCAGCAGCACTCGGGGTGTGCCCGTGTCCCCGAATCCCCCCCAACCCCACGGGAATAATGAGCCGGGGATGTCCCCAGCGCCCCCCGAGCCGTCCCCAGAGCAGGACCTCACCCGGCCAGCGGGTGCCCCCTTGCCCCGCCCTTCCCAAAAACGCCCCGGGATCGTTCCCGGTGGGACGAACCCCGCCGGGATCCAGCAGTTAAGGCCAGAAGGAATTATTATTAGGGCCGGGAAGAATCTCCCGGCGGGAGATCCCGGCCTCGCTCCCGGAGCCCCCCAGCGCTCCCGCCGGCGTTCCCGAGGCTCCGGGCTCGGGAAGGGCAACCTGGAGCAGGGAACGGGGGAACGGGGGAACGCCCACCCCGGGACGGACACACAGAGGGACACGGAGGGACAGATCCCCACCCCGCGTTTCCCCGGGAAGGACGGGCCAGGCCGGGAAGGGAGGCGGGGAACGGGGACGGGATGGGACGGGGCAGCAGCTCCGTGTCCTCCCTGCCGCGGGGCTGTCCCCGGGGTTGTCCCCGCTCGGGGACAGCCGGGCGGGGCCGGGGCTCCGGGGGGGCCCCGCTGCCGTCAATCGATCTCCTGCTCCCGACCTGGGGGAGGGAAAGGGAATCCAGAGGGGAGACATCGTCACCGCCGGGCACAGGAAAAGGGAACTCCCGGGTAGGGATTAATAAATCAGTCGATTAGTGAATTAATGAATTAATGGATTAATAAATTAATGGATTAATAAATTAATGGATTATGGGGGCGGCAGCAGCTCCCGGGAAAAACGGGCTCCCCCCTCCCCAGGCTGCTCCAGAGCCAGGGAATCGCTCCTGGGCATAGTTCCATCCCTTCATCCCCACTCCCGGCTGGAAATTCCGGGATATTTTGCTGTTCCAGCCTCGTTTCTGCTGGAAAAGCAGGCCTGGAGTGAGCGGGAGGTGGCTGGAAAAGCAGGATTTGTGCTGGGAATGGGAAGCCACGGGGTTGGGAAGCAAGAGGAATAATTCCCGAGGATATAAAATAGTTGGGAAGAGTTGATTCCCAACAATAAGGCCAGGAAGGGGCAATTCCCGATACTAAAATCCGCAGGGATTCACCAGTGGCAGAGGCCACGCTCCGATCCGATGGTGAGGGAGGGAATAAGCAGAAAAATCGGGATTTGGGGACGGGAAGGAGTCGGGATTGAGCAGGCTTGGAAAACTCTGGATCCTTTTCCAGGCTGGGATGGGAGAGGGGCTGGCGGCAGGAGGTTGGGAGAACAGGGAAAGGGGAATTTCCGGGCAATTCCAGCTGGAATTCAGCACCAGGAGCTGCTGGGAGCTCCGCGGGCTCCCTGGAACGGCAGGACCATGGAGCAAATCCATGGGAATACCCCAAATTCCCAAAAACCCCAAATTCCTTCCAGGGTTGGGCCTCAGGAGGCTTTTCCCGACCCCAGAGTGGAAAAGGAGGGACGAGGGATGCAGGAGCCGCGGGAGAAACCGGCAGAGCCCAAACCAGGCTGGCAACAGGAGCTGGGAAACCATAACCGGGGAAAAGCTGATGGAAAACCCGGGGCAAAGTGAAAATAGGGAGGGGGAAATCCCGATTCGTTCTCCCGATGATTTTTAGGGAGAAAATGTCGCCGGGGACCTGGGAATTATCCCAGATTTGCCAGAAACATCCACTCACCCTCTCTGCTCTCCGCGTTTTCCAGCAGCTGCAGAGCTGGGAAAAGGGAAAAAAAACACACCATGGTCAATCCCATCCCCTTCCCGAGGGTCAATCCCAAAGGAAATGGCTCCAAGATCCCATTTTTGGGGGGAATAAACCGCAAGAGTGACACCCATTTCCAATTTCCCTGCAGAATTCCAGGGGTTTGCTCCTGTGCCTGTGGAGAAAGGGAATCCCGAGGAACATCACGGACCTGCTGGCTGCTGGGAAATTAAGGAAGCGGGAGGTTTTATTATGGAATTCTGTCATTTCATTGAGGAATTGGGAGGTTTTATTATGGAATTGTCATTTCATGAAGGAATTGGGAGGTTTTATTTAGGAACTGGGAGATTTTTCTAAGGAATGGGGAGTTTTAGTAAGGAATTGGGAGTTTTTATTATGGAATTCTGTCATTTCATTGAGGAATTGGGAGGTTTTATTATGGAATTGTCATTTCATGAAGGAATTGGGAGGTTTTATTTAGGAACTGGGAGATTTTTCTAAGGAATGGGGAGTTTTAGTAAGGAATTGGGAGTTTTTATTATGGAATTCTGTCCTTTTATTAAGGAATTGGGAGGTTTTATTTGGGAACTGGAAGATGTTACTAAGAAATGGGCAGTTTTATTAAGGAATTTGGAGGTTTTATTATGGAATTCTGTCATTTCATTAAGGAATTGGGAGTTTTTATTATGGAATTCTGTCACTTCATGAAGGAATCGGGAGGTCATATTTGGGAAATGAGAGATTTTTTTAAGGAATGGGGACTCTTATTAAGGAATTGGGAGTTTTTATAATGGAATTCTGTCATTTCATGAAGAAATTGGGAGGTTTTATTACGGAATTCTGTAATTTCATTGAGGAATTGGGAGGTTTTATTATGGAATTCTGTCATTTCATTGAGGAATTGGGAGGTTTTATTACGGAATTCTGTCATTTCATGAAGGAATTGGGAGTTTTTATTATGGAATTCTGTCATTTCATGGAGGAATTGGGAGGTTTTATTCTGGAATTCTGTCATTCTATTGAGGAATTACGAGGTCTTATTCGGGAACTGGGAGATTTTACTAAGGAATGGGAAATTTTACTAAGGAATGGGGAGGTTTACTCGGGATTTGCCAGGTCAGGGGTGCCGGAAAAATCGGGAATATGGCAGGGGCCGAGCACGCAGAGCGCCACCCCAAACCAGGACCGGGCACCCACCTGTCTTGGGCTCCTCCCCCTCCTCATCCCGCTCCTCTGTGCCTGGAAAACAATGATCCAGAGGTGGGGAATTCCCATCCCCAGGGTCCCGTGGGTGCCCCTGGGAGCATCCCCTCGATCCTGGGCTTCCCACGGGGGTGTCCCCCCCGCCGGGGCGGCACATTCCCGAAAATCCCAGCGGCGGGAAAAGCCGAGGGACGTCCGTGTTTTTAGCGCAGCTGCCACCTGCAGACGGATCCCTGGATCCCCCAAACCCTGGGATACCCCCTCAGCCCTCCCCTCCCTCCGGCACCCACCAGGATCCCGGGAGATCCCCACCCCCTGCTGCCATTCCCGGCGGGAAAAATCGCTGTCCCTGCTCCCCAGGCTGGCAGGAAATTCCCTTCCTGGCTGAGCAGAATCCATGGAAAAAAGGTGATTCCTGAGGGTGGCAGAGCCAGCAGTGGGAAACTGGGAACAGAATCCATGGAAAAAGGTGTTTCCTGAGGATTTAGAGCCAGCTGTGGGAAACTGGGAACAGAATCCACGGAAAAAAGGTGATTTCTAAGGGTATAGAGCTAGCAGTGGGAAACTGGGAGCAGAATCCATGGAAAAAAGGTGACTCCTGAGGGTTTAGAGCCAGCAGTGGGAAACTGGGAACAGAATCCATGGAAAAAAGGTGATACCCAAGGACGGCAGCCAGCAGTGGGAAACTGGGAGCAAAATCCATGGAAAAAAGGTGATTCCCGAGGGTTTAGAGCCAGCAGTGGGAAACTGGGAGCAGAATCCATGGAAATAAGTCATTCCTGAGGGTGGCAGAGCTGCTCTCACAGCAGATCTGGGAGCTTTTAAGGGAACAAATTCCCCTCTGGTGCAAACACCACCCCATAAAAATGTGAGATACGGCCCAAACAGGACAGGGATGTGGGAAAGGAGCCTGGAGCCGCTTCCAGAGGCTCTGGGGAAGAGCAGGAGAAGGGGGACAGGCGCGGGGAAGCGCTCCCCATGGCCAGCACGGGCTCTCTGGGACACGTGTCACGGTGCCACCCCCGCAGTGTCCCCACGATCCCCTTCCCAGCCCTGCCCCGGAGTTACCTGCGCGCTCCTCATCCTCCCGGCAGCTCTCCCGGATTTTCTGGTGGCACACGAAGGCCAGGACGCCGAGCAGCGCCACCACGCACACGGCCAGAGCCACTGTCACCCACAGGGCCACCGCCGGGAATGCCAGGGGCTGGCCTTGCGGGGAGGGACGGGAAAACGCCTGCGTCAGTGTCCGGGCTGTGCTGGGGTGAGCCCGCGTCTGGGGTGACCCCACATCCACGGTGACCCCACATCCATGGTGACCCCACATCCACGGTGATCCCATATCTAGAGTGACCCCACATACAGAGTGACCCCACATCCAGGGTGATCCCACATCCAGAGTGACCCCACATCCAGGGTGACCCCACATACAGAGTGACCCCACATCCACGGTGATCCCACATCCAGAGTGACCCCACATCTAGAGTGACCCCACATCCACGGTGATCCCATATCCAGGATGATCCCACATCCACAGTGACCTCACATCCAGGATGGTTCAATATCCAGGGTGACCCCACATCCAAGGTGGGTGACCCCACATCCAGGGAGATCAATAGCCAGGGTGACCCCACATCCAGGGCCACCTCCCCCAGCCCCTCCAGGGTGGCTTTGGGTGCCACCAGGGTCACCTCTCTCAGCCCCTCCTGGATGGCTTTAGGTGCTGGTGCCACCAGGGCCACCACTCCTGGTCCCTCCAGGGTGGCTTTGGCTGCCAGTGCCACCCAAATCACCTTTCCCAGCCCCACTAGGGCAGCTTCGGGTGCTGGTGCCACCAGGGCCACCACTCCTGGTCCCTCCTGGGTGGCTTTGGGTGCTGGTGCCACCAGGGCCACCTCCCCCAGCCCCTCCTGAGTGGCTTCGGGTGTTGGTGCCACCAGGGCCACGTCCCCCAGCCCCTCCTGGCTGGCTTTGTGTGCTGGTGCCACCAGGGCCACCTCCCCCAGCCCCTCCTTGGTGGCTTCGGGTGCTGGTGCCACCAGGGCCACGTCCCCCGGGCCGGGCTCACCCGTGATGGTGACGGAGGCGTGGCCGTGCTGCCGCAGCACGCCGTTGAGCACCAGGCACGAGTAGGTGACGCCGGGCTCCACCTGCACGCGCAGGACGCTGCGCACCTCGAAGAGCCCCTCCTCGTTGGCCACCTGCGATGTGGTGACGTTGGCCGTCAGGTTGGCGCCCCGGCTGTCCTGCCACAGCACGCTGGCCTCGGGGTAGCCGCGCGCCGCGTGGCACGTCACCACGGCCACGTCGCCCGGCTTCAGGTCCTTGCTGGGCTCCAGGTGCACGCTGGGCTTGGAGTAGGGAGCTGCGGGGACAGGGGGGTGTGAGGGTCGGGATCAGCAGGTTTGGGAGCTGCTAATCCCAGTGTTATAAGTGCATGTGGTATCGTTGGCTTTTTGCAAGTATTAAAATGAATGTTATGTATATAATGTTGGGTAACGTGGTAATGTAAAATAAAAGGGACAAGGGGCCTTTTGGTCACAAGAATTAAACGTGAGACTTCCTGGATTTTCCTACCTGGATGAAGATGAATTGGCCAAGGCCCCAAGGAATTTATAATCATCCCTATCAGTGAAAAGGGCCATCAAGAAGAATAAACAGGACAGACAGAATGCAAAATTTACAACAGGGGAATGGTGTATGTGGAATGAAAAAGGGGGGAGAACCCAAAAGAACATCAGTTGATTAATGCATGAGGGTTTATGAATATACAACATGTCGATGCATTTAAAGAAGAGTTTTCTGACTCAGGGGGTGCTTTTTGGTAAAAAGGCACCCGGCCGTATGTAACTCTTTGCTTTATTTCTGTCTCCTGTTGTCTTTTTATTAAACCTTTTAAATGCTACCAGGAGAGTGAACTCTGTTTTTCACACCATTTTCAGCTGAGGGGCACTGCTGGGGAAGGCTGGAGCCTCTCCTGGGAGGCTCTGATCGTGCTCCCCCAGGAAATGGAAATTGCATTGTAAAAATATTATTGGGAAAAGGAATTGTGGAGGATTCTCAAAGCCTGACTGGAAGCTCACAAAGTCTTGAACATGCAGACTCTGAGACGAGGTGTGCTGAATTAGAAAGGCCATGGAACAGAACAGACATTGCTGAGAGAGAGATTGAACTGGAAACAAGTTTCAAAAGATGGCCCTGCAAACAGAGCAGGTGCTTGGGAGAGTTAGAACTGTGAAAGATGCATTGGAGCAAGAGCACTTGGGGTAAAAACAACAGTGATTGGTGTTAGAAGTGTTAGCAGCATTGTGTGGCCAAAGCTTAACAGGCTGAAAAACATTTATAATGTATTGGAACCAGGAAATAGGCTGGCTTCTGATTAAATGTAACATCTTCTGTGTCTCACCCATCTATGAGACTGAGAATGGAATAAAGTCTTTTAAAACACCTCTCAGCTCCCCCACCTCCACCAGAGCTGGATACCCCTGAACCCAAGGGGGACATTTTGGGGAGGTGCAGCCGCTCCTCGGCCTCACGGGGAGCCAGCGGCTGGACCAGAAGCGGCTCACCTGCCACCTGCAGCGTGACGGCGGCGCTGTCGTGGTCGCGCACGCGCACGAAGCAGGTGAAGCTGCCCTCGTCGGCGATCCGCACGCGCCGCAGCAGCAGTGACACGTTGCCCCGGGCCAGCTGGTCGTAGAAGAGCGAGGTGCGGTTGGCGTAGCCGCGGCCCTGGTCCTGCAGCCGGTCGCGGCCCCCGGAGAAGCCGTGCACCAGGCGCTTGGTGTCCGTCAGCTGCCAGATGAGGCTCAGCTCGGCCACGCTGAAGTTGGCCTCGGGCGAGAAGGAGCAGAGCAGCGTGGCGTCGTGGCCAAACAGGGCCACCACGGGCTCCTCCGGCACCTGGATCTCCACGGCACCTGCGGGAGGGCACGGGGACCGCCGGACGAGTTTGGCACCCGGAGAGCAGCCATGGAAATCGGGGGGTGCCCGTGGGAGGGACACGTGGGCAGGGGGCATCTCGGGCCATGTCACCCAGCTGGAAGGGGGACAATCCCACACCCAGCACCAAACTGGGGCACCTTCGGCTGCCAGGAGCTGCCAGGAGCACCCAAACCCAGACAGCACCCAAGCAATGCCCATGGGAGGGACACATGGGCAGCTGGCATCTCAGGACTGTCCCCAGCCATGCCACCCTGCTGGAAGGGGGACAGTCCCACATCCAGCACCAAATTGGGGCACCTTCAGCTGCCAGGAACTGCCAGGAGCACCCAAACCTGGATAGCACCCAAGCAATGCCCATTGGAGGGACACATGGGCAGATGGTATCACAGGACGGTCCCTGGCCAAGCCACCCAGCTGGAAGGGGGACAATCCCACATCCAGCACCAAACCAGGGGCACCTTCAGCTGCCAGGAACTGCCAGGAGCTGCCAGGAGCTGCCAGGAGCACCCAAACCTGCACCAGGACATGGAGTCTGGATTGTCCCCACAGAGACAGGACAGCGGGTGGCAGCGGAGGGGACACGGTCCCCAGGAGTCAGCCCTGGCTAGGCTGGCAGGCACTAGGTGGCACCAGTGCTCCAGCACGGTGCCAACCAGAGTGGCATGGCACCATTCCAACTCATGCCAGTGCCATAGCACCATTCCAACTCATCCCAGTGCCGTGGCACCACTCCTGCCCCATCCCAGTGCTGTGGCACCATTCCAACTCATCCCAGTGCCATGGCACCATTCCAACTCATGTCAGTGCCATGGCACCATTCCAGACCCATCCCAGTGCCATGGCACCATTCCTGCCCTGTCCCAGTGCCGTGGCACCATTCCAACTCATCCCAGTGCCATGGCACCATTCCAGACCCATCCCAGTGCCATGGCACCATTCCAACTCATCCCAGCACCATGGCACCATTCCACCCCCACCCCATGGCAAACCTCTCCCACATGGGCATGAGGGCAGAGCTGGGACAGGCAATTTTTGGGAAGATCCCGTTCTGGGAGGACGAGGAGCGTGGGAAGCAGCCATGCCAGGGGCTGCACCGGGCAGGAAAAGGGCACGGGGCAGCCGGCCTGGCTCCGGGCACATCCCGAGCTTCATCCGGATAAAAATAAACGCCAGGAGCCAGGAACTGCAGGGGCACTGCCAGCAGCTCCCTGGGAAGTGCAATCCCTCAGGATTGAGCCCTCCTGTGGCTCTGCCACTCAGCTGGAGCACCGGGAAGGAGGCGTCCCCTGCCCGGAGAAACGCCCAGGGNNNGAAACGCCCAGAGGGAGCTGTCCCCTCGGGCACAGCTTTGCCGGGACGCAGGTGGCACTGGGGACATCTCCCGTGGGCGGTGCCACCCAGCCCCCCCAGACCCACTCACCTGCCAGGCCGAGCACCAGCAGCGGGAAGAGCATCCTCGGCACGGGAAAAAGTCGGGATGAGGAAGCAGGAGCAGGCACGGTCCCGAGAATCCTCGCGGGGAGGCTCCTCTCCGGGAAGCCTGAGCTGAGGGAAACACAAGGAAATGCCGGGATGGTGCTGGGAAGGAGGGAAGGGAACCGTGCCAGCCATTCCTGGGACCCACACCGGCCATTCTCAGGATCTCTCACCGGCCATTCCCGGGATCCCACACCGGCCATCCCCGGGATCTCTCACCGGCCGTTCCCGGGATCACACACCACCCATTCCCGGGATCACACACCGGCCATTCCCGGGGTCACACACCCCCCATTCCCGGGATCCCACACCGGCCGTTCCCGGGATCCCACACCGGCCGTTCCCGGGATCACACACCGGTCATTCCCGGGGTCACACACCACCCATTCCCGGGGTCACACACCACCCATCCCCGGGATCACACACCGGCCATCCCCGGGATCACACACCAGCCGTCCCCGGGATCACACACCGGCCATTCCCGGGGTCACACACCGGCCGTCCCCGGGATCCCACACCGGCCGTTCCCGGGATCCCACACCGGCCGTCCCCGGGATCACACACCACCCATTCCCGGGGAGCACCCACCCCGTCAGAAACCACGGGAAGGAGTTCAGCTCCAGGGGCAAATTTTCCAATTTTTTGCTTTCCCGGCGCCCGGCGGAGGCTGTGGCCGTGCCCTGGGGAAGCCACGTGAGCCTCTTCCCTTCCCTGCTGTCTTTCCCAGCTTTTCCCTGCAGCTCCGGCCCGTTCCATCCCCGCGCTCCGGGAGCACGCAGCCCGCTCCCGGGGGCTGGAATTCAGCTCCACACCGAGCGGGAGCGGCTCAAAGGGACAGCGCTGCGGGTTCCCGGGGCAGCGGGGCTCATCCCCGCTCGCGGCAGGGACATCTCCGGGATGGAGAAGGGGGAATTCAAGCGGAGCTGGATGTGGGGAAGGGGAGGGCAGAGTGCCCGGCCCCGCTGGCTGATTCCCGAGGATCCCGCGTGACCCGCGCTCCTCTCGCGGCAGGAATGAGCTCCGGACAGCGGCGACACTCCCCGTCCTCTCTCTGGCCCCATACTGTCCCCTGGCTGTCCCCGCACATCCCGGGGTCCCGCTGTGTCCCCTCCTTGTCCCCGCACATCCCGGGGTCCCGCTGTGTCC